>JAUZST010010756.1:0-12253 GCA_034779995.1 Parotocinclus haroldoi | reverse complement strand
GATATACACACACCCAGTCACACACACACACACACACACACCGTCACACACACACACACACAGTCACACACACACACACAGTCACACACACACACACCGTCACACACACACACACCGTCACACACACACACCGTCACACACACACACCGTCACACACACACACCGTCACACACACACACCGTCTCACACACACACCGTCTCACACACCGTCTCACACACCGTCTCACACACACACCGACACCATCACACACACACACACCGACACCCTCACACACACACACACCCCGTCTCACACACACCCCGTCTCACACACACCCCGTCTCACACACACCCCGTCTCACACACACCCCGTCTCACACACACACACACGCGCACACACACACACGCGCACACACACACACGCGCACACACCGACAGACACACACAGACACACAGACAGACGGAGAGACACAGAAAGAGAGAGACACAAACACAGAGATTCAAAGGAAATTTAGAGTAATCAGTTAACACGCACGTCTTTAGACTGTTTGGAAAAAAAAAAAAACGGAGAACCCTGAGTAAAACCACACAGACACCGAGAGGACATGCAAACTCCACACAGAAAGGACTGTTTGTTGTGAAACCCAAATTCAAACAGAATACAATGTCATTTAATCAGCTGTGCATTTCTACCCAGCTGGACCAAGTCACTTCCCCTGCATTTGTCATTATAGTGTAACGCGTAGCTCTCTAGCGTGAAAGTAAAGCAACGAGGGCAGACGTTCTGGCCACGCCCAAACTAACCGAGCTAAAACGTGACATTTTGTGCAGTCTGAACTGCTGTAAACCACATGGAATCTGACTTTCACTGCATTAGTGTGTGGTTTCAAATCTGATCAGAACCAGACATTGGGCTTTGCGACTTGGGTTTGCGTTTACACTTGCAGTTCGCATGGTCCAGACCAAAGCAGAAAATCAGACGTGGTCACATTTTAGTCCACTGGCCACTACAAACGTTATAGAAATAAAGCCCCATATGGCAAGGGCGGCTATTATGGGATATATTTTGCATCCGCACGCGCTGGGTCAGTACGTGTTAATATACGCTTAACATTTTTACCAGCTGATAATTCTCAGCCAGCTCATCCAGTTGAATTATTCCATTTTGCACGCAATAGAAGGCATGAGGGAGGGCCAGAGAGAATCACCAATCAAGAAAAGTTTGGGCTGAAACGAGTCGCAGGACTAAACTCGTACTAGTTTAAGCAAAAGTGCCCAGTACCAAGCATTGTGGTAGCCTAATGGTTAAGGTGCTGGACTATGGACAGAGAAAGGTCCAGGGTTTAAATCCCACCTCTGCCACAGTTGGGTCCCTGCGCAAGGCCCTTAAACCACAATTGCTTGGATTGTAAGACTATTAATTGTAAATCGCTCTGAATAAATGACAAACGTAAATGTGCAAGTCACAGGCACGTCTCACGTTTTAACCGTCAATTCTCAAGCATGTCCTAAGTTACTTTAATGATGTGCAAGCAACAAGTCAAGTAAGTACCAAGTCAAGTCAGATAAAAATGTTCTAGTGCCACTTTCACACTCACTGTTCGCACTCTTGACATCTGGAAAGAGGTATCGAAGCAAGGCCGTCAAAACCAGATCAAGTAACAGTTCCTTTCCACAAGTCATCGGACTGCTCAATAACCAGAGACTGGGCTGGAAACACCACGGCGCGCACACACCTCAAAACCATCAACTTCGCTATGCAGTGCACACAAACAAAGCAATGTTTCTGCCCATTGGTCTTACTGCTGCTAAGAATGTCCAATTCTTGTCAATTACATTATCATGGTCATTCTGCACTTCACTCCTTCCTCATCTATCTTATTTGGGACTGTGGACCTGATGGTCCGGGTTCAAATCCCACCTCTGCCAAGCTGCCACATTTGGGTCCTTAAGCAAGGGCCTTGACCCAAAATTGCTTGAATTGTAAGACTGTGCCTGCTAATTGCCCTGAATGTAAAATGTCAAAGTGATTATGGGTCATTTTTACAGGTGTTCAGTATTGTTGCACTGTTTGTACTCTCTGCACCATGTTTCACGTTCCACACGTGAAGCGGGACTGTGGTAGCCAAGCGGTTAAGATGATGGACTTTGGACCTAATGGTCCAGGGTTCAAATCCCACCTCTGCCAAGCTGCCACAGTTGGGTCCTTGAGCAAGGGCCTTAACCCATGATTGTTTGAATTGTAAGACTGTATGAGTTGTAAGTTGTAAGCAACTCTGGATAAGGGAGTCTGCAAAATGCCGTAAATGTAAACTTTAGGCAGTGTATCAGTAGTGTAGCATCCGAACGGTGCTGTGCTCCGTAGTCTGTCATTTGTTGCCGTTGTTTTGTTTCAGTGTTTATTAGGATGAACAGACAAACCCAGACTGTGACTTTTTGACTTTAATATCCAACTGCTCTTGCAACAGGTCGACATAAATAAGCCTGAAAGAAGAACGACGGACCTGGCAACCGTGTTTTTGGACAGACAGAGAACAGGTTGAATTCGAAGCAATAACACACATGCACTGAGAAATCTCATTCATGAACTAAAATCCAGCTCTCTTTAGCACAATTCATTAATTAGATCATTAGACCATTAATAAAAAAAAATGAACCAAACAGGATTGGATTCATAAAGTGGCATGTTAAAGCACCAACTGTTGCATTTCATTCTGTGACTTTTAACTTATCTTTTGAACGCCTCATGCCAAAGAGTCACATGCAAAACAGAGAAGGTTCAATAAAATCCATTGCTTTTAAGATAGTTCAACAAATGGACATTTAATCCTCATTTGAACAATATTGAAAGATTGGTTTAACGCAACAAAACATATAACCAATTAGCATAAAGACACAGCCATGTACTTTCCTTTGTGCATTTACATCAGGTCTTATCGCTGATTTAGCTTTTTTAAATTGTTTTTTATTCATTACTTTTATAAATTACTTACTAATTATTACGGTACGAATCCAACCGATTTTTAAATAGCGACTTTCATGCTACTTCTATGCACGCTTGTGTCTGCTGACTTCATACGAAAAGAATACAGACAATACAGACATTGATACTGTGAACTTAAGTATCTGGCGATACACTTGAAACACTGACGCTGCGTACGTTGCACTCGGCTGTTTTACTTTTATCATGCTTGAAATAACAATAACTCCACACAGCGGACATGATGACCATTCTCGTACTTTGAAACGCAAAGCTCGTAGTTTAGAACATAAGTAGCGATGTAGTAATTTGGGGATATTTAAGATCGCATGGAAGGATAGCATGGCAGGATATAAACAGGCCCTTACCAAAGCTAAATCTGTGTATTTACAGTATATAGGGTACTTCTATTTATATCATCAGATAATGGATGTATTTCTTTTCTTGTTTTAGATGTAAGTGCTGTATTTGACACTATAGAGCATGATATCTTGCTGAAAAGGCTAGAAAACACTATGGTAAAACACTAGGTATTAAGGGACTGACATTATCCTGGTTTAAATCCTATCTGGCCGACCGGTACCAGTTTGTTTATGTAAATAATCAACGCTCTAAGCTCTCAAAAGTAAAGTAAGGTGTCAATCAGGGGTCTGTGCTGTTATTCTCCCTGTATATGTTACTTTTAGGCTTAATTATTTGTAAGCATGGTGTTAGTTTTCACTGCTATGCAGATGATAAACAGCTGTACATATCAGCTGATCCAAATGACAGCCTTACAATCAGTAAAATAGAAAATTGTGTTAAGGAAGTACAAAACTGGATGTTGTTTAATTTCCTTTTACATAACTCCGATAATCTTGAGGTATTATTACGGTTACATTCCGCATAGATTATAAAATTCTTCTTCTAACATACTGTAAAAAGCTTTACAGGGTCTGGCCCCATATTATTTGAGTGAACTCTTAGAATCTTATAACCAGCTTGTATACTTCGCTCACAGGGTGCAGGGCTCCTTTCAGTACCTAGAATTAAAAAAAAGTAACAGCAGGGGGAAAAGCTGTCTTATACTGATAATAGACTTTGTACTCCTCCCCCATAAGTAACTACATTTTCTCTTTTCTCTCCGAAGAGATCTTGCGGTAGCAGTTCCAGCGCCACACACTTGGATGTTCCTCCACCTCAGCATCACTCTACTCGTCTTCATCAACAGAACCCAGTACCACCAGAGTGCAGTAACTCCCTCCAGCACTTAGTCACCAAGAAACGGTGTCTCCAAGGACCTCCCACTGAGGACTGATATTAAAATCTATTTAGTTTTAAAATCTATTTTGTTACATATTAGTATACTTTTAAGCATTTACTTAATTAACATCTGGGCCACCCATCGAAGATGTGTGCCTTTTGAGTTTTGGTCCTCCCAAGATTTCTTCCTTCTACTTTCAAGAAGTTTTTGCTTTCCACTGTCGCCCTAGGCTTGCTCAACTTGGGATTGGCCTTTTAAGATAATATAAGATTGTAAAGCTGCTTTGATTCAATACTCCGTTTTAAAAAGGTCTATATAAATACATTTGACTTGACTTGACTATGGTGGCCCAAATTTGCTTCTTTAGTTTTGCACTGCACCAGTAGCATTTCTCTGATACAAGCTGGTGCATTCTTTTGTTGGTGTGAATAGCTGGCCAGCATGCCACCATAACAGAGTATTAGATTCCAAACACACCATATGTAGGTGACAGCCTTTGCTCATGTGTACTATTATATCAGGCTTCTTGGTCAGTGGCTACTCCGATATTCACATATTCATAGTGTTCAGCTGCATGGTGAAGATTTTGACAAAAATAAAGTGTTTAAAGGTTTGTTATTCGACATCCTCCATCAGTGTTTCCCCAATTCTGGTCCTGAAATAACTTTACACTACATAGATTAGCACATCCCCTGCTGTTTCATATCATTTTAAGCCTATACAATTGGTTGTGGTTTAAGGTGTATATTTATAATACAGGTACTGGGTTTCAAGCCCCTTCAATTCCAAGCTTTCTTTGTTGAGGCCCTGAACACAAACATTCATTGTCAGTTGGTAGCATTATACCTTTATTATATTTCAAAGTTTCAAAAACTATTTCATAGTTTCAACCCCAAGTGTGATGTGAACGGACCACCAATCGCTCAACAGAGGGGACTGATGCAGATGGAGCAGTTTTCCTTATGACTTTAGTTTTGCATTTCAAGCACATTACAAAGTTTCTGACATCAAATTTAGCTGAAAGTTTATCAGGGCCACCAGCTGAGTCATCGTTTAGATGACTTAGCCCCCCCGCCCGCCACCTCACACAAACACACACACACACACACACACAGAGTTTAAATAAGCCAAGAGCGATGTACTTTGGATCCACAGTCAATCTCTAACTTGACTGGCATTGTAAATTTTGTTAATACATATTTATTGGTACAAACCCCATGCCACATGTAGATAAAACTAGCAGATCAGAGTTAGACAGCAGTGCTATACGTTCAACAATCACTTTATTAGGTACTCATCCATGTTTAGAAACTCATTGTGTGTTTTAGCAGGTAGGTTTACTATATGGATGCACATTGTTGTTTTACATTTACAGGCAGTAAACCTGTTTTCCTACACACTTTCTTTGTCCCCTTTACTCTTATATACACCGCTGACAAAATATTGAAATATCTCCTAATTTGTTGATATAAAGGTCCGGACCCCCACAGGACCACCACTATTTGGCCGGGTCATTCTTAGCACTGCAGTGACACTGATGTGGTGGTGGTCTGTTAGTGTGTTGTTCTGGGATGAGTGGATCAGACACAGCAGTGCCGCTGGAGTTTTTAGACACCTCCGTTTCACTGAAAATCATCCACCAACCAAAAGTGTCCAGCCACCAGCATCCCGCAGGCAGCGTCCATTGAGCACTGGAAGATGAGCTATTGTCAGTTACTTGACCTCTTCATGGTGGAACAATACGGTAGATTTGTAGGACAGAGAGCACAGTGAATGAGTAAGGTGTTTTAAAACTTGTGTGTGCATGAATCATACCAGTGTAACACACGCTAATTGTAGAACCACAAAGCACTTCCATATGGTAAGTGAAACGGAGTGTATAAACAAAGGATGTGTACCTGATAAAGGGATCAGCGAGCGCATTCGCTTCCTTATCTCGTGTTAGCTGTCACCTCCAGGTGAGCTCTCGAGCGCTTGACTCTTTTCTTACTGAGCAGGTCCGACATGGTGCATTATCCAGCCTTAACAACAGCTCTGAACTTCCGAAACAAAACTAGGAGACGATTGTACAACATTCATAATATAAAGCATAGAGTTCTGGATTCTGCACAGATTAACAAGGGTTGTACTGAATACCCAAGTGACTCTTAATATCAAACATTAAAAGGTTTCTGCAACGGGGTTGGATTTTCGGGTCTATATAGTAAGAATAGCCAGCTTACTAATTAGCCAAATATGTGTGTACTGCACATTGACCATTTATCGTTTACCATTGAAACAATAATCTGCTAATGTAATTGGGGCAGGGAACCATTTTCAAATATCACTGACACAGACATGGCTGGTACATAAGGTGTATGTGTGTGTGTGTGTGTGTGTGTGTGAGAGAGACTGGGACTTAAAAACCCCCAATAACATTGCTATATGTATGTATGTATGTATGTATAGTCATTGCCAGTTTAGCGTAATCAGTTAACTTAACACGCACGTCTTTAGACTGTGGTAACCAGAGGAATCCCATGCAGACATGAGAACATGCAGACTCCACACAAAAAGGTCCCAGCCTGAAATCGAACCCAGGGCATTCTTGCTGTGAGGTGTCGGTGCTACCTAACAAGCCATTCCCTAATGATGTCACTAAAAGTATGAAGCATTTTTCAAATGTCAGATGTGGCTGGGACTTATGAAATACTTTTATAAATACTACACCAGTTCATGACATCCTGTTCAGAGCATGCTTATACTTACTTATAGCTGAAACTGATAGGAAGCGGAAGGTGCAGGTAGAGGCAAAATGCCAGTCAGAAACACAATCAGTTCTGTTACACTAACACGCACTCACTCAGCACAGAATTCATGTCTCAGGTTGACATTCATTTTCGTGGGTTAACACATTGGACGGTGGGGAGGTGGTTTAAAGAACTCCATACATAATAGCGGAAAAACTGCTAACTGGTTTTGACTGTATTACCAGTCAGTGAAGTACAAGTTAAAAATCCAGTGCCTCAAGGAGGTAAATACATTTAAGAAACATTACCCTCTAATGGGTGTCCAAGGTTTCTTCCTGCCTCGCACCCAGTGTTTCTAAACTCTGGACACACAACACTTTAGAAAGAAGCAAAATAATGAAGGTGGATTACATGAAGAACTGGCACAGAACACAGAACAGATATTTAACAAAGAATTGATTTTAATTATAACCCGATTTCTTCACTGCAGTCTCTTATGTACAAAGCAATGTTACACAGTGACGTCACCCAGCTACTGGAATGTGCTTCTAGATGAGTCTTAAAAGTACAAAACACAATCTTTAGAGAGTAATAAAATAGCAGAGAAGGCACAATGAGATTCTAATAACGGCAGTAACCCACGAGATGATTTTCTTTTTAATCTAAAGATACATTCATCCATCCACAGTGAGACGTCCCCTCTAGCCCGGTTCTGTTACTGCTGAATAAAGAAAATGAATCAGTTTCAAAACTGACCTAAAATCCTTACCATGGTCTTCATTAATGAACTATTTTGTGTTCGCTCACAGCACGATCCTTTTCACAAAGCTTCTCTCCACCACGTAAATGTCTAAATAGATGTAAAGTGGCTTCTACAAAGATTGGCACTGAGTCTGCAAAGACTAAACAGGAATATGATCATGTATGTTACCACAGTACAGAACACACACGCACTGCCGTCTCAGTTCGTGTGTGTGATTTACTCAGAACAGTCAATGAACTGTGAAACACTCCCCATAAGACACAAGTCACAAACCACTGCTAGGTTCTTCCAAAACAGAAAAATAACACAGTGAAATAGAGCTCGTTCCACAAATTAAAAATTTTAAATAAGCAAATATCACATTCGATAAATAACATGTACTTTGGTTCATCGAAAGGCAGACAGGAAAAATAAATAAATATATTTATACAAAGGCTGGTAAAGTTAACATTAATATCACATTAATGCAACAATAGCGTAACGACAGCTGTTTTTTAGATGCTGGTAATCACATTTTTATTTCTTTACCCTTAGCTGAAGAGAAGCTGGAGTTCTGGAGCACTGTATATGAAACGGTCCTCTCTATATAGCACTATTAACCTACAGTCACTTCAACACTAAGACAATTAAAATAACATTCACATTGTGTATCTTATAACTAATCAATCTTTCTGTTCATTCTGGCACCAAGCATCCCTGATGTCGTAATGAACTCTTGTGGTGCAGAAAACATGAGGAAACTAATGTTATAACATTCCTACGAATGTGATAAATGCATTTGGCTGAAGTTTACAGTATCCACAGATATGTGACAGGTTATTCTCTCCAGTTTCTTCAGGGTCAATTAGGAACAAGCAAAAAAAATGTGATTAAATGCATTTCAATGTTGGAATTGTCTGCCAGAATGTAATAGAGACACATGCAGTACTGTGCAAAAGTCTTAGGCTACCATTAGATTTGTTGGTTTAACAATGTTACAGTGACCATTTCTAATCATTTCCCATCCTCTTTATTAAGATACACGCAGAACATACAGGAAATATGTACGCAAAATAAAAAATACACCAGTTTGAGAACAGAAACTGTGTTCTTCTGTAGGCAAGTCAGTATTGTGTGACCTTCCCGATTAAGTGGTTTCTTCGCTGCTACCTTTCCAACAAAAAACCCACTCCAGATAAAGCTTCCTCAGACAGCAGAGGGGTCCATTTGGTATCCTGAAGCTGCCAGATGCTGCTATTGCTAAATTGTAAGGGGAGGTCACACAATGCTTTTACTATTACTATTTTTCTGATTTTGTTCAAGTTTTTAATACCGAATATCAATTTCCTTTATTTTCTGCTTTATTTTTGTAAACAATAATAAATAATAGTATAGGTCATTATCCGGCCATCCATTATCTTCATTACCTTAAACCACACTAGGTCGTGGCCCGGCCGATGCCCACTCTGGGCACAAGGGCAGGAACAACCCTAGACAGTACCAATTCAACGTAGGGCATGAACGCGCTAAGGGCCACTTTATAGACACCAATTAACCTAACATGCATGACTTTGGACTGTGGGAGGAAACTGGAGTACCCGGAGTAAACCCACGCAGACACGGGGAGGACATGCAGACTCCACACAGAAACGGGTGCAACCCACCGAGCCGCCGTGCTGCTCATATATGGTCAGAATACCATCGCTAAAATATAAATCTAATGGTGGTACATCTAAATCTTAAGACTTTGGTGCAGTGCTGCACACACACACACACACACACACACACACACACACACACACACACACACACACCAAACACTTACGCAAGAAAGGTCTTTCAGTGGTATAGGTCCATCTCTAAAGCTATACTAAAATCCTACTATTATGCTATTGTCTAGCGTTTATAAAGCTACATGATACCCTCTTTACATTTAAAAGAATTGTTCATCCACGAATCAGACCTACACATTTATCCCCTAACCTCAAATAAATCAATGAATGAAGACACATATGAAATTCGAGCCTTTAGTTTAGCCAAACCTGTCTTACTCAAAAACCTTTCAGTAGATACTCGATTCAAATGTCACATCTTACTTCTACATAAACTATTTTGTAAAACAGCAGGGCTTCATTCATTCATCTGCACTAATAGCCTCTACCCTGGTCACTGTGAGATTAGAATCTTCATTCCAATACTGAAGAAAGTGGTAATTTGATTAAATCTATATATCTATATAAACATAACGAAAGGTTTCTGAATACCCAAATGAAAGTTGCCAAATTATATATTTCTTTATGGACTTTGTCCTAGAGGGCAGAGCAGAAAGATGATGAAATACATTTCAGGGAAGGTGGTTACCCGTACAAGTGTTGTTAATGAGTTACTGTTCAGTACAACCCACTGTATTGTTACTGTTTGTATGTGGAGTTGGCATGTCTGATGCTTCACATGAGGAACCTGAGATTAGATCAGATCACTAATTACAATGGATCTCTACATACTTTTGGTCACATGGTGTATGAAGGAAATCCAAAGATTTTTGGATGAGATGGATTATCTTGACTAGTTAGCTTGACTGCACCATTGCCAAACTAAAGACAGTGGTAGCTCAGAGTTTTAGGTTCTGGACCAACACTGAAGTATTTCTGGCTCGGCCATTTTAGGTCTATTGAGCAATTGAGGAAATTCTCTACTGCAAGTTGCTCTGGATGAAAGTGTATGCTAAATGTAGTATATTGTGTGTAAATCGGTCTTTTCTTGGCCAAATCATGTTTGTGTATATACTGGTAATCGTTGAAACATTTCTTTACATTACTGGGAGGTTCTAAGTGTATGCAGAAGCTAGGGCAATGAGCTAAAACGTTTATAAACAATGCAAACATTTCTAAGGGAAGATGGTTGGGGTGGCTGTACAGTTATGTATACATGGCAGATCTTCATTCAATCCGAGCCAGGTTTGCACAGAGAAGAAATGATTCCTTCAGTGTAATTAAACGGGATTTTAACACAGTCTAACAAAGATAATAAATCAGAACACCAAGTTCAAGCAAAACCTGGGACTTCAAAGCAAACAGTCGTGCGTCCCTCAGAGACAAAACTCACATAAATTAATATATTCCTTTAACAAAAATGGAGTTCCCTGCTTTTTGCTTACTAACTGACACCCACTTCCTTCTACTAGCTACTTCTCAACAGAGTCCCAAACACTTGCTTGTCACTCTGAGGAGGTTCCGAATATATATATACATACATAAATAATCTCGTATGAACTTTTTACAAGGACACTTACGACAATACCACAGAGAACCCATTTCTAAACATTTACACCACACCTTCCTCCTATAAGAATCTGACGTAGCTTCATCACTAGGGGTCTACAAAGGCTTGAACTGCACCTGGTAACAACAGCACAACTGTAAATGCTACGTAGGCAAAAGAAACAATGAACACAGTTTTAATCAACAAAGTAAGTCCAGTTTGGGTCTTGTCCGAGTACACTGCCAGGGCAGCAAAAGTACTGTAAGTGAAATTAGGCCAAAGGGCAGTTTCGGTCCTGGGACCGGATTCAAGTGGTCAGAGTGTCCAGCTGGTGGAAAAGTCTACCCAGAGTCCCTCTCCTCCACCTTTATATCCCACTTTCCAAATCAGTGTAAAGTGCTCAGTGTTCCTTCAGCCTGAAAAAAACAAAACAATCACAGCAGATCAATCACTGGCAGTATATGGAGTAAGGAATTAGCTGTAATTCCACTAGAGGGCAGCCTTAGTTCATTTTACTGCAGTTACAGGAATATTTTTTTTGGCCCTGCAGAGTAGGATTGTTGCATTGTTTCCTCACCACTACCCCGATTTGCTCCCACGTTCAACTAAATGCTTGTTGTTTGAATGTCTGTGACTGTATGGGAGTACGTGGTCTACGATGGATTAGGGCACGGATTCTCCCACAGACACTGGCTCTCCCGCGACCCTGACCCTGATAACTACAACTTCACAGAGTGAGCAACATTTAACTTGCCATATGTCTTACAATATGTAAATTCCCACAAGAAACGATACATTTGTAAAACAACCTTTTCTATTTGAATGCCATATCCCACATACGCTCACAAAATGACAATCCCGCCCTGTGTCGTCCATAATCTCTTTAGTATCAATTTGTCGTACCTCTTCTGCATTCTTTCATTAAATCTACTATTTGAACCCCTTTTCTAGGGCTACCCAATATACAACATTATATACATTTAAATTCAATATATCAGAGTTGGCCACTGCACAAAACAGTAGTTTACAATAGAAGGGTGGATGTAGGTAGAGGCAAAATGCCATTTGGAATGGCATCTGCGGTGGTCACTCTGTGTGAATTGTGATAATAAGGAAACAGTTGGCATCGTGGAGTACAGTCGAATCCGGTTAATTGGACCACCGGTTAATTGGACCAGTCGCTAATCCTAGGTCCAAATCCTAAAGTACCGAAACAAATCCTATCATATATGTGTAATTTTCTTCGCTTATTTGGACCAAAATTCCGTTTAATCGGACCAAAGAACGTGAGAAGCGAATAAGAAAAAGAAGCCACAAGT
>JAUZST010010755.1:0-12254 GCA_034779995.1 Parotocinclus haroldoi | reverse complement strand
TGCAACCATCACTGCCTGTCTGCAGCCATCACCGCCTGTCTGCAGCCATCACCGCCTGTCTGCAGCCATCACCGCCTCTCTGCAACCATCACCGCCTGTCTGCAACCATCACTGCCTCTCTGCAACCATCACCGCCTGTCTGCAACCATCACTGCCTCTCTGCAACCATCACCGCCTGTCTGCAGCCATCACCGCCTGTCTGCAACCATCACTGCCTGTCTGCAACCATCACCGCCTGTCTGCAACCATCACCATTTGTCTGCAACCATCACTGCCTCTCTGCAACCATCACTGCCTGTCTGCAGCCATCACCGCCTGTCTGCAGCCATCACCGCCTGTCTGCAGCCATCACCGCCTGTTTGCAGCCATCACTGCCTGTCTGCAACCATCACAGCCTGTCTGCAACCATCACTGCCTCTCTGCAACCATCACCGCCTGTCTGCAACCATCACAGCCTCTCTGCAACCATCACAGCCTCTCTGCAACCATCACAGCCTCTCTGCAACCATCACAGCCTGTTTGCAGCCATCACCGTCTGACCCCAACAGTCACAAACAGTGTGCAAGCATCACTATCTGTCTGCAGACATTACCTCAGACACCTCACCGGACCTTCTTGTACAATAAAACTAGAATCACAACTGTCAATATTTGCCTGTAACTTTGTCTATAACTGTACATGAGCTAGTGAGCTACTGTGAAAATTAAGCAGATTGTGCTGGGGCACAAACATTCAAAATAAAATATCCCCTAATTTTTGTGAGCAGTAAACATAGATAAAACTACATTCCCTGTCTGGCCAAACATCAGCACGATAGGAAACACTATTATAAGGTCTTTACGTAGAAAACTGTGTCCTTTACAAAAGAACAAATCTGGTCTTTAAGGTCTGTGTCAGTGGAACTGAATCTTATATTCTAACAGCTGAGGATAATTATTTATATCTGAAGTTGACCACTAGTGTTAGGCTGCATGTTTAGTGAAAACTGGTGCCCTTATCATCCTAGAAACCAAACAGTGCTGCTGTGGCAAACTTTGAGGTCAATGAATCCAATTTAGTGGCTTAGAGAAACCCGAGATTATTCCGTGAGGCAACAATCTGTCAGATTCGCTGTCAGCTGGGACTATAATCATGAGCATCTAAATCTTGGCTGTGTTATTTCCAGGAAGGATCTGTGTCTGGAACACACACTTATTACATCCAAACAGAACAACTCCAGAAATCGCAACAATACACTATGGAAATAAGAGCCAAATCCAGCTGAACACACGCCCCGAGTCACCGATAAGCACTGTAACCAAGAGCCAGGTTACTCTCCCTCTGCAGCACAGACTATGTTCCCCTTCCCCCTGAGATAAGGTGAGGGAGGGGGAGATATGGAAAAAAGGAAACATGGTGTACCTGCATTATCTTTGAAGCTACCATGCACCAGAAGATAAAGAGATGAAATAACGATGCAACGCTGTTTAGATCTGCAGTAAAATGAGATCTACAGCCCGACTAGGACTGCTCTCTGTTGGAAACCTAATATTTCTTAAGAGACCATGCATGCTAAAAGAAGAATAGATGCTGCCCAAAATTAGCTATAAAAAGCTTTACGTGTAAAGCTAAAATAGACTGGCAAACTGAACACTAGTTACCGAGAGAAGCAAAGAAACTGAACCTCTGTCACAAAAATACATCAAAATATTTACGTGAAAAAGTGGTAAAAAAAAAATCCAGTACGATGTACTGTGCAAAACTGTGAGGTCACCTTTAGCTTTGATATACCTTTGTTTTAGCAGCGGCATGATGACCACACAATTTCTACAGAAAAAGTGTACGGCCTATTAAAAAGTATTTAGTGTATCCTCCCCTTACACTAAAACAATGGCAGCATCTGGTATCAGCCGGGAAACCCCTTTTGGAAAGGGAAGAGGCTGAAAGGGCTAAAATACGCGAAAGACTTTGAAGAAAAGAGGAGTGCAAAAGAGTATTATGGAATGAAGAATCCAAGTTTGAAATGCTTTCGTCCGTTGACAATATGTTTTAAATGTCCATTACACCATTGCTAAAACAAAAAAATCTGTTGGCCTAAAGCAAATTTTGAAAGAATGGTGGCCTAAGACTTTTGCACGGTTATGTATTTTGTAAAATGCTGGCCTTTAAAGTGTGCACATACATAGTTATAAACACTTATCTTACCGTGTATAGCTCGTTGAGAACCTTCAACAAATCCTCCTGCAGCTGAAGTCCCACATCCTTACTCTATGTATACAAAAGAGAAGACACACATTAGGAGCAAGATAACAATTCATAACGAGGACTGACTGGAATGATGGCGTCTCTGCAGTACGTCTACTAGAACCTGCCACCCTGCTCATTTTATGAATCCGAGAATGATGGAATGTTCCCTGTCCTCCGGTAATGAAGGTCACCGCTGGCTAACCCTTAGAATCCAATTTAAATCGAAACTAAATCGAAGCTATTCATCAATAAGTTCAAGAGGAGGCAGCTGAGGCGGAGTTTTGTCAATTCATTTAACTTCTGACGTGGTTGCGTGTCGGTGCTTCTTGGTTTCAGGATACTAGCCTGAAACTGTAACTGCTGGCTTGGAATAGTGATTAGTTTAAATTCAGGAATCTAGCCGAATAAACGCTTGGAACAGCTGGGCTTTGAGGCTTTCCTTCTCAAGGTTTTAGGATGGGATGGTTTGGCAGCTCTCATTTATAACGGAGACATACTTTTTTTTTACTCTGGCATTGCTCATGCACGTTAGAAACGGTGAATCTCCGAAAAGGAATGCGCCCAAATGCTGAAGGTTGGATGGTGGAAAGAATGTAAAATGGAAGCAACTTCAATCTTAGAACTCCTCGCCTTCACCATGGATCCGCGGATCAACTCCTGATTGACAGACTTGAAGCACGTGTCCGGTGGAATTAAAAAAAAAAAAAGAACAGGTGGTAACCCTAAAAGAAAGCTACAGATCCACCACATGGTCCATTGCTTTTATCTTCCAGGCCTGGCAGGGCAGAGTAAAGCTGTGTTTTAACTCTTTAGAGGTTGAGATGAATGGCTGGCAAGAAGTGTGTGTACACAGGGGGGCATTAATAATAGAGCTCCAATGGCCTTTATTCAGAGATTTAGAGCATGAAGCTTGGCTGATGGGTCAGAATCCATAATCAGAACTCGGGCTTGTTGGCAGTTCTTGCTTTACCTCTCTGGGATCCCCCTCTCTGTAAGTTCAAAGAAGCAAAGATCCCATTGAACTGGAGAGAAGTGACTGATGTTCAAAAGGCAGTGTAGACCCAAAATGCCATCACTGGCATCTTCATAAGGTCAATGATTTGGACTAAACCAACTCGAATTTATTTGCTACCATTACAGTTTTCTAAGTATCCCGAAATACGGCGATTATTAGTTGCCACATATGGAAGTCCTTAAAATGAGTCAACACTTTGCTAAAACATAGCTTTAACATAGCATTAACTTTCTGGCTAGAAATGATCCGACTTTAACATTCATTCCATCACAATTAAGACGCAATTAGTGGACGGAAGCCAAGCTTACAATCCTGTCTGAACTGATGTTTGCCTATGCAAGCAACAGGCTATAAAAATCATACTGAGCCATTTGACAATCACAACAAAATTACTAGTATGTAGGGGTGTGCGAGATATTATTTCTATACCGCACAGCATTCCTACGGGCCAATCGTTTTAGACTATACATGAAGCCTGGCCTCCTTAAATAGATGAGATAATGGATCATAATGAATAATAAATCATTACCATGAATCGTTTATCAGAGAATCTATATTTATCTACAGCGTAGCACAGTGTGTAATGGTAACAGACACTCACTGAAGCTTGTGTGTTTCTGGGGTTCTATGGAACAAATATGCACGTGTTAGACTAACGCCAGATGGTTTTAAACGTGCCATTTTGAGCCATGTCTGGGCATACGGGCTTCACTGGCAGTGACTGGATTGGGGGTTGGAGACACATTCACTGAACAGCGTACATTTATGTTTGTCCCAACCTGAACCAATGCTTATTATTGGTTATCCTCTCAAAGTAAATAACGAATCATAAACACGACTCAATAAATCAGCTCCAGTATGTCTTGCAATTTATTTACTCGATTTAGATAAAGTAACAATATCCTTCGTGTAACAATGCTTTGTAATAGAAGTACAGTTCAAACTCAGTTCGGCTCCACTGGAGGGAAATAAGACGCTTAGCCAGTATAACGAACTACGAATTTGAACACACATGCTTACCCCATTTCAAAAACCACATACAGTGATGCACTGTTTAAGGTCCATCCGATCAAAATCAGTTCGCTCTTAGGAGCAAGGTCTGAAGAATTATAATGGGAAATGAAACGATGTCTTACACTTGCAAAAGAAGTATAATCCCCTTTTGGGATTACTTAGTTGCTTGGTCAATTTTTTCATTGACTGTGTTCTGATCTTTTAAGTCACAAAAATGGACACAAATCTACAATAAGTAAAACATTAAACAAGAATGGAGTTTATGGGAGGGCACCACGGAGGAAGCCAAAAAAACATAAACCACTGCTGCATGTTTGAAGTTTGCATAAGAGCACCTGGATGGTCCACGGCACTACTGGTAAAATATTCTGTGGAGATGAAACCAAAAATTGAGTTTTGAGGGAGGAAAACACAATGCTATGCATGGAGAAAAAAGGCACAGCACACCAACATCAAAACCTTATCCCAACGATGAGCTACGGTGAAGGGGGCATTATGGACTGGGGCTGCTCTGATGCCTCAGGGCCTGGCCGGATTGCTCTTATTGATGGAAAAATACTTTTTTGCAGGAAAACCAAAGACCCTCTGTCCACCAGCTGAAGCTCAACAGAGGATGGGTGATGAAACATGACACTGACCCACGGCATAGAAATAAATCAAGAACAGAATGGCTTCAACAGAAGAAAAGACACCTTCTGGAGTGACCCAGTCAGAGTCCTGACCCTGATTGAGATGCAGTGGCCTGACCTCAAGAGAGCAATTTACACCAGACATACCAAAAATGAGGGCAATGATCCAAAATTCCTCCTGACCGTTGTGCAGGTCTGATCTGTAACTACAGTAAACATTTGGTTGAGGTCATGACTGCCAATTACTAAAATAACCAGCTATTAAACCCCAAAGTTCACATACTTTCTCCCCACGCTGCATTGTAAATGTTTACATGTCGCGTTCAATAAAAACATGGAAACATATGTTTGTGCAGTATTAGTTTAATAAGACTGCTTTCGTCTATTGTTGTGACTTAGATGAACATCAGAACACATTTAATGACCAATTTATTGCCAGATTACAAGTAATCCCAAAGGATCCTTTTTTCTTGCAACTGTACATCATGTCTGAATGACAGAAAACTAGTACAAGTGAACCCCTGTGATACCTGCTGACAAGAAAAAGAGATGAAGTCTTGAAAGGCATAAAACAAGAAGATAATGTTCGTCTTTGTTTTTGAGTTTTATAAAAGATACAAATAGAATCACTGTACTGTACCAAATGCTTTCACATTACGTTTTAATCACTAGTACTGCTTAAAGATAAAGCAATATGTGCAAAATATCTAATGTATGATGCAACCATGTTGAGCATTTCGATTACCATCCTGTTTCATGGAATGTAATGCGGATATTAAACGGAGCATAAACTTATTAGTTTATTTGCCATCCCTTTCAGCATCAACTTAATAAAAGTAGCTATTTATGAATCCAGGTCATTCTAACTGGCTTTGCAGCATTTTGACGTGAAACCGATTTGAACATCTTGTGTGCGCCATTTACATACAGGTAACGAGCGCATGTTCTCAGTGACGAAAAAGATCAAGATGAGTATCATTGCAAAACCAAGAGATTTCATCCAGACACTCCATCAGCTCGCTTTCTCTTCTCGCTCAAAGCTGCTTTTGTCAGGTCTCGAAGCTGCCGCCGCTGGGAACTGGAAAGCGTGCCAGTTCAAAAACTGTTCAAGATGGAGAAGCAACTAAGCTCGTAGTTCTGTTTAAAGCCTCCACAATAAAGACCGAAGAGAATTCTGCAGTTCAGTCTGCTCTCGTGTCACCTCATGACGTGACTAGAATTTACGCAAAATGCTTATCGACCAAAAACAATTGCGCAACAAATAATCGGATCTCAACCGCGAAACTAAAACATTCGCGTATTGCAGCAAGCCGTGTCGGTCCAGATGGCCACGTGAAGTCGTTCTTATTTCGAACACCTCGCCCCATGACATCATAGGAAACCAAAACACAGTGGAGAGGAACTGGCCAGGAGCTTGCCCTTCCTCATGAGAGATAGTGCACTAAAAATACCTTCCAACATCTGAGTCTGCTAAGAAACCTATAATCAAAGGGTCCAAATGAGACGGTGCAGGAGCACCGTGGGAGGGTAGGGATTAGGATCCGGGACATCTGGCAAAGTCTTCAGGCTGCATTCTGTTGAGGCCTGTGTCATGAAGGACTATCTGTAGCTCCATAACCTATAAGATCATTGTTGAAGACCTTTTGAACTAATCATTTTTAGGAACAGTTTGGATCACGTTTCGTATACAGAATTGCCTTTATTCTGTTTTTCAGTCCATATTAGCATGGTCGTTTCTGCAGGTTTGTCGGCTGCACGTCCACATTGTGAATCTCTTGTTCGAGCACATCCCAAAGGTGCTCTGTTGGATTGAGATCTGGTGACGACAGAGGCTTTTGTAGCTTATCTGCTTCGAGGTTTGACATGTTGTTGCTTCAGTGATGCTCTTCTGCATATCTTAGTTATAGTGAATGGTTCTATGAATCACTACTGCCTTTCAATCAGCTTGTTTTCCTCTGACCTCTGGCATCAATAAGACATTTTTGCCTTATATGTCCTTGTTACCATTTTCATTAAACCCCACAAATGGCTGTGTGTATAAACGTCAGTAGATCAGAACCAGCCTGTCCAGCACCACCTTTCTTCCCCATTCTGATGCTTGGTTTGAACACTATGTATGTAGAATAACGTAGAAGTAAACGTATACTTAATAAACATATATTTATCTTTTTAAATGAGCTATCAGCTTGTATAGTGGGTGTGGCGTTGGGGTCTCTACCATGAGCATGCTCACGGTCCAGCCGGACGGGTTGGGAATGTGTTCACTGGGGATGAATTTTGCTAGGGATGCACTCTTTGAAAGCTCTGAATGTGCACAAACCTATGCTCCAGTGAACAGGCACACATGCAGTTGTGAAAGAATTGCCCCATTTTGCAAGCATTACAGTAGGAAATGCAGATCTAGGATAATCTGCGTTTAATGTTAGTGTTGTTTGAATGCCACGCAATGAGTGATTAAAGATTTACGCTGGCGATTTGCTGCTTAAAATGACCAGGTTCAGGACAAGCGAGCAGTGTTTTCAAAGACTTTTACATTTTTTATTGCTATTATAATTTTTTTTTTTAGAGTCTGCCTGCGTATATCACTTTTGAGTGAGATGCAGGCAATGGTTAGTGAGTAAGAAAGAAAAAAAGAAAGCTTTTCTAGCTGCTCGCTTTGCTGTTCTCACTACTAAAAGAGTATGAAAAGTCATAGTAACGAGGGCGCAGGAAGATAGTAAAGAAAGCACAACACTGTGTGGAAAAACTTCAGAAAGGATTCTTCAAAACACCCCAATTCTACAGTAATCTGCACTTCAGTGCTTAATTCATAAATCATCACTTACGGGAACACAAAGCGTGCCGTCCGGCAAATGGCCATTAAGTGAAAGGCTCCCGCAATATTTAGACAACAGTGTAAAGAACATTTCCAGCGCCTTTAAATTAGATCCCCTACAGGGTGAGTCAAAGGTCTACCATCGTCTTAACTATCAGTTTCCCGTCTTTTCACAACTCGCAGCGCTCTGATAATCTAATTACACCGTTATCGTCAACGAAAACAGCCACCTGGGTGTTTTTAAAAGAGGTTACACAGGAATTCTTTAACTAAACTGCGTTTTTATTAATGTTGCTTATGGTCCTTTTATTCTGTATATAAAAGCACAGTGGTTCGGGATTTGGAGCCGTGCTCCATGAGAGGTATCGGTATAATATATAAATATCGGTAAATATGATTTGACACGTTATTTGCCGTTGCCCATCAGCACTGACTGTATGAAATAAACAGTTTCCTTTCACTACAGCTACGGAAAACATGACTAGTTTTTTAATAACTTGCCAATTAGTAAAAATACTGGTAGTATTTTTGGTACCCGAAATGTCAGGGTCTCTCTAATAAACACACAATCTTACAACGAGATGAAAATGTATCCCTGCAATCCACTAGGCAGCTTTTCTCCCATCTGTCTCACAACGCTGATGCAACCCATATGGAAAGAAAACAAATCCAGGCCAATAGCGGAGGCATCCTCTCAACTGTCTAAGAGTATATCCATAAACCAAACTGAACCATGAGCAATGAGAGATGCTGCTTCTGGAGGATGTTGACCTACAGCCTGAAATGACCCTATGCGTTCATCAAATGGAAAAGATCACACACGTCTGGATGTCTGACAGAAGACAGGCTTTGGTTAGCATGAGACAGGGCCTGCTGAGCGCCGTTGTTACACCACGGCAGACTTTAATGAGGCAACGCTTACACCAACAGCTTCTCTTAATCCTCTCCCACTGTTTCCAACCTGTCCCTTTGCTTGTGAGGCAACAGACGCAGGTGCCATTTTTGATGTGCAGAAATGGGACGTCTCTTTCTCCAAACCCCCATTTTACGATCTTTCTAACCTCGGTTCGACCGAAGTGCGTTAAACTGTCGATGGTTAGAAAAGCAGCTGCATAATAATCAGTGCCTTAAGGTCACCCAATCGTCCTGTGTCGACTTTTAACGGAAATGCAATTTCATTTCCATAGGCATCTCACTGATCTCATACGAAAACAAAAACGTGCCGTAATGAATTTCTAAGGGGTGGGCTGGGCACGAAAGTACCACTGCAATCAAATTTGTCTTTGTCTGCAATATGCAAACGAGCTTTAAGCGGAGCAGCACATCATCTGCAGTGTGTAGATAATGTGGAGCTGCAGCTCAGCAAAATCAGTCCTACTGCTGCCGAGATGTTTTGCCATAGGGGAGGAATAGGATTATACTGTATTTCTTATCAGGAGATTAATTCAGACCATCTATTTAGTGCTTACTAGAAAGTCCCACACAAAAACAAACCTATTCATACATTCATTCATGGCATGACTGACAAACAATTCCTGAACACACAGCCTGGGGACTGAAGAGAATATCCTGCTTGAGCTGCCCGATTGTTGGGCAATTTACCCATGATCCAACATCTTGTTGTCATTCCCATTGCCATTCCCAAACTTAGTGTTTGTATATCTTGTTTGCAGAGCTCAGTTGTGTTGTCATTATCGCAACAAAACTCAAATTAACTTAGACGTGGCATACACCAACAGAAAACAGATAATAACAGAAAACAAGGTACAGTCTTTGGTAGTGTATTATACATTGGAAACTCAGAACAGAACCTTTAAATAGGATTCATTCCTTCCTGACCACCAAATGATTGTTTATTCCCATATGTGTAATTACTGACTAAAAGCATGAATAAAGCAAATGAATCGAATACAATCATAATAATAAATAAATAAATAAATACACGTATTAAGTAAAATATAATGACATGACATTGAAAATTGTACTAACTCAGTTTTGGCGCGTCTTTTCAAATGGGGCAGCATAACACTGAAGGCGTGTCTAATATTACACCCGACACACACACACACACACACACACACACACACATACACACACACACACAATGAGAGATATTTCATTACAGAATATTTAATTTTGAAATATGCCCTAATTTGTGTGAGCAGTACACATATATATTTGCAGACGTCGCTGGTCTCACCAGTGGTGTTTTGGCCATTTAATGCCACCCAGCTAGGCGGGCAGGTTATTATGCCCTTGAATCGATGCCCATTTAGAATGAATGATAGGACATACTACAGCAATGGCCATTCAACTACAATGCGATGTTATAAAAGCCCTTGTAGGTGTGATGTCTTGGGGTCCCAATACATTTGACCATATGCTGCATGTATCAAAGTTCAGTGTCAGAACTTCAGAGTCTGAATCGATGTTTTTTTGCCAATAAATCTGTGTACATCACGAACTCCGCTGCTAGGATTCTCACTCAAACCAAAATAATTGATCACATCACTCCTGTTTTAACCGAACTGCACAAAATAGTATATTATAGTATTGACATATAAATCCCTCCATCGTCTTGCTCCACTCCAATTTCTGCAACTTAGTACACCGCTACACTCCTACCTGGTCGCTGCGCTCCTCTGATTCTAACCTTTTCTTAAAAACTCTTTATATTCTCTTCCTCTATTACTTCATGATATGTCTGATTGTATTGAATTATGCCTCTTTTATGTTGAGTGTTGATTGTATGTGATTCATGTTGTTCTGTTGTGAAGCGTCCTTGGGTTCCATGACAGGTGCTATACGAGTTAAACTTGTTGCTGTGTCACGCACCAGACACATAAATGATTGGCACTGGATCACACTGACCTGCAGTAACCCAGACATGCCAGGGTATAACTTTGAGTATTAAGAAGGTGTCCTCATCAACTTCAGTCAGACAGTCTACTAGACAATCTGCCGTCGCTTCTAGAATAAAGCCCAGAAAACTCCCAGAGGATGTTCCAGGGGAACATTTTGTCTGGCAGGTTGTCGGGGGCTTGCATTAGATACCAGAGAGGCATGACCCAAATGCAGATATCAGCAAGATCTTCTGGTTGCTGACTCTCCAGAGAGGTGCTAGCCAGGAGCGTTCAATTAAAGAGTCCTAATTTCTGGTGTGCGGTTATCCAGAGAATACAGGGAGGGAGAGAATGGTGAGAGTGGTGAAGGGAATACTAATAAGATGAGGCAGTGGAAAAGGGAAAGAGGGCGACGGAGAACGGTTTTGATTGGAGTTGCCAAGCTGACATTTCCCGGAGGCACGAAAACAGAAAAACAAAAGCAGGTCCTCCTACCCTCCTGCCTTTATTTACCAGTTATTGAGCATGTATCGTTTCATTGAAAAAAAACAAAAAAAACAGAGAACTAAAAGGTAAACTAAACGATACTACTGCAATAAAAGATGTGATTTCCAAGTGGCAAAACACACCTTACACCCAAATCCAAACCACAGTATCATAATGTTGCTAATCCCACACCCAAGACTCGAAACAAATGACCTATTTAAACTCTACAGCTTGAACTTGAGCAGGTCCACAATCTGATCAAAAAAGGCACATCTCACACCTGCAGCCACTGGTGCCACCCTGTGACGCAACTGTCACCGGACTTGTCTTAAAAATACCGCACCAAGGTCACGGCTCTTTGAACTGAAAGAGGTGAACATGGGGGCTTGGCTAGCACCAAAATTCAGGATTCAAAAGGTTATCTTCGGTTGAACAAGCACCACAGAATTGCATTCCACTTTCACTAACCAGCCTAGACAGGTTAGAGAGATATGATGGTACGCTTTATCCAGGAAGACTAAATGCAAATGCTCAATCAAATGTCTGATGTTCAGAAATGTTCTCGGAATGAAGAAGGGAGGGTTAGCTGCTATCGACTCAGGTGTGACAGCTAAGAGAAAAGGAAACGTAAGCAAGAACACAGACGGGACCCGTTAAGCTTCTTCATGCTGCACGAGAGAATAAACCTAAAAGCATAGACTGCTCAACCTTTTTGAAGAGGCGCCCAGAGTCTTCGCTGATCTGGGCGAAGCGTGGTATGATGTTGTTGAGGTAGAGATCACTGAGGGTGGCATGGTCCCGACTCTCACGCTTCACCTGAGTCAGCAGCAGGTTCCAGCAGTTCACAGGAGACAAAACGTTCTGCTCCTTCCTACAAGAAAAGGGAAGGGAAAGAAGAATTTACGAGATGTTTATCAGGAAAATCAGTTGTTACTCCGGGTAGTACTAGATACGTTTTTTGTTTTTTTCATTAAAATAAAAATCAGTATCGTTTTTTTTTAAAAAGCATATAAACCTGTTTCCTTTGCACTCATTACATCTGAAATCTTGCCCAGTTGTCATTTACAGCAATAAAATGCTACTGTCATTGCTACACATAAATATATTTATTTGCGATTTGACAACTTATAGAATTGAAAATATTCCATTTCACTCAAACACACACACACACACACACACACACACACACACACACACACACACACACACACACACACACACACACA
>JAUZST010010754.1:0-12256 GCA_034779995.1 Parotocinclus haroldoi | reverse complement strand
CACACACACACACACACACACACACACACACACACGCACACACGCACACACGCACACACGCACACACGCACACACACACACACACACTGACTTCCCCGTGCACGCACACGCACGCACACACAACTGGTTTCTTCTGTCTCAGAGCAGAGACAATTTGCTTGGATTTGAACAAATGTTTAAATTTTTATGACAAATCAAATTATAAATCGATGCCTCTGCATACAGCCATCTATCATGTGTCAGTATAATCCAGTCCAATTCAGTAAGTCATTGTCTTTTAACGGAGATATTGAGATAAAGATATAAAATCCATTTTTTTACGTTGCAGCGTCTGTCTCGCTTGAACAATATTTTAAATATGCCATATTGGATACTGATACGATTCCTTCATTCATTCATTTTCGATATACAACTAATTCAATTCAGGGCTGCAGGGGGTCAGGGCTTAATTGGCAGCACATGGAGCAAGGCAGAACACAACCCATGCAGGGCACACAACTTACTCACACTGGGACACTTTAGAGTTGTCAATTTACCTAATGCATCGCTTTGGAATATGACTATCTAATGAAAACGCACCCAGACACAGGGAGAACATGCAAACTTTACAAAGGCAGCAGCCGGCCCGGGCATCAAACCCAGGTTTCTGGAGCTCTGGTGGTGACAGCATAAACAGTGCACCATCCTATTTTTTATTTTTGGTCTAGTTTCTTACATTTCGCATTTGAGCTGTTAATAGTTCTATATATTCACAACATTCAATAACTAATATGCAATAAGCATGTATGTGCATGTTATTAAAGGACCTGCTAAGTGTTATAGAAGAGCATATAATTAAGAAAAAATGACCGTAATGTAATTTACCAAGTTGTCACACATGAACAGACTGACACAATGTGACAGACTGACTACATCCTGTGGAACAACAACTACCCACAAACACAGAACTTTAAATTACTGCCCGCTTAAACGAGATCAATGATCAAAAATCCTTTACATTAGAAGTAAAAAGCTCCTACAGTAGTCAGGTGGCTAGACCGCTTTAATTAGAACAGTGTTTTGCTAAATCATTAACACTACTTCATTGATGAAATAAAATACAGACAAAATATATATTCAAATAATGTGATATCCATATACTATTAGCTATTATACTGATATCTATTATTTCCTTCTTTTTTAATCTCACAAATGCTACAAATTTTTTATGCATCTGATAAACTCTGGATGTGTATTCAGTCATCTGCAGAATTACTGGTATTTTTGGTACAGTATGCGTTGGCATAAATAGGCTTCAAAAGTTAAAATGTTGTCTTTATGTGCAACGCCGATCAGACTCTCTCTCACACAAAGAGATTCGGATGATCCACTCCGTGCTGCAGCTACACAGAAAGAAGGAGGACAGGAGAAGATGGGAAAAGGATATAGAACCTATAGGAGAAGGCAGGAAAAGAACAAAACACCACAAATGGTTTCATACCACTACGGTTGAGAGGCTGGATCAAACAACGCTTGATACATTTGGCTTCACACAATCCCAACCTCTTCATTGAATATTAAGTAGAAGGCACACTGTGCTTGCCCACTTATTGTATTGTTTCAGGTACATACCACAACACGTTACGCAACATTTTGCCGGCTATTGCATTTAGTAGCTGATGCACTTTTTAATTAGCTTTCCATTTCAGCACGAGGATTAACCCGAGGAAAAGGTATGTCGGATGTTTCAGGTTAATTTAACCCACAAGGAATCAATCAATTAACAAACACTATCAGTTTACTCCAGATCTGAGACAAATCAATGGAGAAATTGAGAGGAAGAGCCAATGACCTGTGCGTTGTCCATCGGCGCTCCTCTGCCGTTTCCGTTCCCGCTCACCTTATCAGTGCCATAAAACTGGTGCCCAAAAAATGATATTCATTACTTCTCAGCCTGCTATCAGTTACACACAACGTCTCTCCACTGGCTGCAAATTACAGCTACTCCGAGAACTACCGCGCTATTGTCTTTCTCAGTACAGGCCGGCCTTTATCGGTGCAGTAATAAAAGATGGGGGGGTGGTGACAGAGTCCTCTTTCAGCAGCTTAAAGAGTGATGGACTGCAGATTCAGCCCTAAACACTCCACAGAAAACAGGCAATGAAAGTGTCACCACAGAAACACGGGAAATCGAGGCATTTTTGCACGACCGTTTTAAGACATGCTTCAAGCTGGCTCATAAAAGCCCATAGCCGTCTTTATGTGAGCGCTTCAGAGCTGTGCGTTATGGGCGTTAGAGAGGGTGTTAACAGTGGCTTGTCTGCGTTTTGGTGTTTTATGCTGGGGTGGCTGAGAGAAACAGAGAACACAGCTGCAGTTCAGCAGCAGATCAAGAGTCTCGACTGTGTTAGCCCTGTTTCTCATGATCATGATTGGCATTAACGGCCGTCAAACCAAAAGGTCCTGGTGCAGATTCCCACATGATGAACACTTCGCTTAAAACAGCCAGGGGAAATGTTACAGCAAGTTAATGTTTGGATCAGCAATCTTTCTGCTGAGTAAGATCAGGAAGTTATAGTATGGGATTTTCATCTGATATGGGATGTTCTTATTTTCAAATAAATGGATTTAAATGCGCTTATAGCTTACTTCAGGGTGCAATTGGGTTCCGTAAATGGCTAATAAAGTGAGTAAAGAATAGTGAAATAAGTGTAACACAACACACTTGTGATCGAAAATAAAGGAGCTAATGTTGACTGAGCCAAAAAGAAAAGGGTGAATACACACTGATTGGAAAACTGAAATAGAAAGCTTTGTTGCATTAGTGTTCTGGTTGGCAAGAAATGACGTGATTAAAAAAATAGTGATTACAAATCATCTGTCTATTATAACCAATTGAATTAAAGTTTTAGATTACATTTCAGCTTTATTGACCAATTAATGCCATTTGGAAATATTTGGCGCCTGCCAATATCTGCGTATATGAGAAGAGAAAAACGTTTTCCAGTATTCCAACTTGCTCCTCTTAACTAAAACTGGGATTAAAAATTATATCAGTTGACCACCAGCCCTGACTCAACCGACCACTGCCATCGGCATATTTATTCCTCTCAACTAAAATGTTACATCCACTACTGTTTAAACTGTTTAAATCCATGAGTTTTCAGAGCGTCTTTCAGAAACTTTGTTCTCTAAGCCCTGCTTGTTTCTGATCTATCTCTCCACACAACCTTTACATAGTCTAACTTTTATTGTGAACAAAATACCATTTTTATTCAGATATTGTTGGTGGTCAAAATTTCAGTGCATTTCAACACTCTTGAATAACACTCTTTTTACCACAATGAAATGTATGCGTGTTTTGCTCGGGCGCCTGACATACTGCAGCCATCTGTAATATTTTAGGGAAAAGCAGAATATTTAAGGGTTCTTTTGTAGAGTTAAGGAAATATTTCTCCTTGGACTAACAACAAGATGTGTAGTTCCTCTGGTGCAACTCAAATGGAATTTCTAAATTTGTCCTACTTGAAACTTCTTCTTCTGTAGGGCTGACAAAGTGGAACAAACCAGGGATCACATTTTCTTGTAGACCTGTATATAGCCAAAAAAACATAAAAAAAAAACACTGAACAGTAGGTTTTTGTGGCTCACATTTTGTTTGGTTTTACTACTGGTTTTAAGGTGAGCGCATTTTGGTTGTCAGAAATGGGCCAGCAGGCACATAAACATCTAAAATCATCTAAATATTTTTTTCTAAAAAAAAAAGAGAATATACCCTGGATAAAGAAGATGTAACTTTTTATGGTAATCGTGTATATTAGATATATTTATTGGAACAAGCTTGTCTAGAGCAAGTTAATTTAAGGCCGCTACAGCGCTGAAGCGCCAAACACAACTCGCATCCATATACACTGCACTTATTAGGGGATATTTTATTGGGGATATTTCATTTGGAAATCCACAATGTATTTGCTGGTGGTAGGAGCATATCAGAACTGGAAAGGGAAAACAATTCAGGTAATGATTGTTAGGGAGTGAGTGCAGTGTTTTAAGACAGCTGAAACCAGTAGAAACAACATCATCTAAACATCATCATCACAACATTTAAAATATTTTTAAAATCAGGTTTTTGGTAACGGTAACAAACCAGTATGACATGTTGAATCAGGAAGAATATGGAATCCTAAAGCAAGGATTAGCATACAATATAGAGTGTAGCAACAGTATTTGATGTGGTGTTTCTCTTAGTTGGCACAGCATAGCAGAGTTAGTCCAGTGGAAATGTTTAAAAGTGAATACTATACTCGCAGCTGTAACAGAAATTACTTCAGCAAACACTTATAGTAACTAAACAGTGGTATGTGGGAAGTCTGTCAAATGCTTCTTCTCCAAGGGCAATATGGATGGCTTGTTTACACAATAGACACAGATGGTCGTCTACCAGCCAGTATCGCACCAGTATACAGTAGTTTTCAAATGGACAATCAAATACAGTGTTTAAAGCAAGCAAACACCAATATCAATTACCCCTAGAGCATGAATAAAGTTTTCTGAATCGGAATCTAAATATGCAGACCATATCACTGAAAAATATTGATCGAAATGGCTCATCAGATTTCTAAGAAGGAACCCTTCTCATAAAATGTACCATAACATCACACATCTTCCTTCTTCACTGGCTGCTTTAGATGGGACTGTATGTCATGCCGCATGGAAGGGTGTGTGTGTTAGGGTGGGGGACTAAAGAGGGACCTGTCTCTATAACGGCCACTCGTGATGGAGGGCCCAACAGGACTGCTAACACTGTGCACTAAGATTGTTCTAGACCTCAGGGCCTCAGAGGAAACATATATCCACCTGGCAACAGGACTGCATAGTGTGTGTGCGTGTGTGTGTGTGTGTGTATGTGCGCATGTGCATTCGTGTGTGTTTTCAGGCAGATCTAATCACAGGCTAATAACAGCACAGTAGGAGTCGTTGGCCCTCGTAAATCAATGTGCAAAATAATTGCTAATACACTGGTTATCGATTGCCACTCGGGCGGCTCATTTTGCGAGGCCGGGGCGATGCACTAACACAGTGACAAGGGTAAAGTGTTATTTCTGCGGCGCGGAGACAGCTGGGCCGCGCGGACGACTCGGGCGCGCCGTAATTCTTAATTGACACCTGTCAGGATAATGACTGCAGGCCCAGCTGCTGCGCGAGAATTTCTCCCCACTTCTGTTCATCTGTCAGCTCTAATACCTTTCTGAACGCCACTCCTTTATCCTCACTCGCTCTACGCCTCTTATTTTAGGCCCCATTCACTCCCCTCTCCCTCTCCCCTTCCCTCACTCCCTCTCTGCTCTCTCATTGAGCTAAACTAGCTGGAAGCTTTTGTTTAAGGATATAAGGTAAGAGCCTATAACAAAGTATGCCCCCTCCTTCATTTGGCCTTTGTACATCGTTGGGGCACAGGATATTTGGAATAGGAAGAAGGGAAAGGAAGTGCAGGGGGTAGGGGCTTATGTGAGGAACAGAAAGTCCCAGGATGGTACTTCGCTGAGTTTGAGGAGGCGTTACACGTGTTTACTGAATATCATCAAAAGACTTCCTCTTGTTTCATGTTAGCATGCCAAAGCCAATATCACTTGTGCTGCCTGACTAAAATATGTGGCATTTTTTTTTAAACAACACGCAATACGTAGTAGAATATTTCATTCTATATTTCTAATGTTTAAAAAAGCACCAATGTCAGGAGAATTACAACCGGAATTACAAATCAGGAAAAAAAAGTTGGATCAGTTTGGGAAATGCATTTAAAAAAAACAAAGTTTTTCTTACATTTACTTTGACTCTTATTCCAACACAGACATTATGAAGCTGAGATATTTGATGTTTTGTCTGGTCACCGTCTTTCCGTTTGTTATTAAACGTCCATTCCTGCATTTCAGGCATGCTACACATTCCAAAAGAAGTTAGGGCGATAAAGAACGTACTACTCTGTAATGTTTTTATCATCTACCATCAACCTCAAAGCATTTAAGTGACGTTTTGGCACCAAGGATACCAACAGATGACGTGTTTGAGATGTTATTTTGTCATTTTGTCCTGCAAACACATCTTTAAGTGTGTAACAGTACAGGTTCATAATTTTTTTTAATTTAAATTCTCCATCTTGTTCTAGTATAAACCTTAACAAACATGTATTTGCTTATTACATTGCACTTATACCACAGGACTGTGATGGCCAGGTGTTTAAGATACTAAACTATGGATCAGAAGATCCAGGGTTCAAATCCCACTTCTGCCAAGCTGCCACTGCTTGGTCCTTGAGCAAGGTTAAATTGCTCTGAATGAGGGCGTCTCTGAAAAAAGGTTATAAATGTAAAAATTTTGTAGCCTGCCTTATGCGGAATGACCTGTAGCTGATACAATTTTTCAGCGTAGGATCCAAGACACTGTGCATTACATGCCTTACTCAAGAGGCCAAAAGTGTCAGTGCTGGTACTTGAACCTTACACATTCTGATCCAAAGTGTAGTACTTTAATTTGTGTGCCACCTCAGTCCTTATAGTTACGACTTGCACGCTGTGGGTCTGCGTCGCATATCAAGTGAGAGATTACAGGTGCATTATCAGCATGGCTTTCACTGAAATAATCTGATTGCGTCGCCCGACTGATATTGCTCACATGCCGGACGTTGAGAAGTGGCAAAAAGCTGAGTCTGAAGAGCACCCCTAATACTGATATCATATTACCCGGGGACAATAGCACAGATCACGCTTAACTACTCTCGCCTGGATTTAGAGGCCATCGTTTAGAGGCTTGCATGTAAGCGATGGCTGCGCCACAGATGTCGCCACAGAATGAGAGTTTCATCCTTTGCAGGTCAGTAACCACACTGTTCGGATCCATACCCTCGCTCGCGTGCACACACATCAAAGACCGGTCCCCTGCAGATCCGTTTGAAAGGACGGGGCAGATCACGTAGCTGCGTAGTTTGTGTGTACAGTCTGATGAGGATGTGTACATGAGGAAATCACCATACTGAGAAACTCAATTTGGTGACCCAGTATGGTGGCTTCCTCGTCTTTTGATACCCAGACAAACCCTCTGCCTTTTCTCTGATCGAGGTACTGAAACAAGAGGGAAAACCGCAACAGATGAGAGCAGCGCGGGCCAGAGGGGAGCGAGAAGCCACTCCCGTGGGTACGCGCTGACCCCGGCACAGTCCCACAGCTCGCAATCTCTCATTACTGGGTCAGGACTTCAGCTTTTCTCCCTTTTGTCTCTTATCCCCTCCCTCTCTGTCGTCTCTCTGAGTCACTGCCGACCAAATTAGCTGCGAAATGAAACATACGGGATCAAAACAGACAGTGAGAGATGGAAAACGAGAGAGAAAGAAGGAACAAGGGAGGGAATGGAGAGATGAAATGCAGCTGGCCCCTTTGATTGCTCGAGTTCCCATAAAGCTGTGTTAACCAAGCCTCTGTCTGTGTCAATATACCTCATAGCTTTTCGGTATGTGCCTATGACCAGTTGGAGATGGACACTGTACATGGGCTAATAATACAGCTTGATATTTGACCTGTGCAATATTGTTTTCTTTTGGGTTATTAATGAGACTAGGGTCTTATCCATGTAGCCTCCATACACAGTCTATGTCAGTCTCAATCTGAGAATAAGGTTTATCATTTTGGCTCAAATGTGTTTACTCAAATTTAGTACATTTACTTAAAGCCATAAATGTGACACTAGCACGAGTACTTAATTGAAATGGGGGATTATGGAAATTTCGATATAACACTGCTTTTCCTTAGTGCCCTATAAATAATGTTATTTTTGCAATGGATGCCAAATGTAATAAACCAGTAAAATAATATTTGGTCTTAATTTTATTGTTTTTAAAAGTAAAAAAAGTGATATCATGAAAATCAACTGTTACAAAGGTAGCGTGGGTGTCTTGATCAAGCTTTCATCGATTCACCCAAAACATCAAGGGTGAATGACCCACGCTGTCTCAATCAATGTCAATAACAGTCAAAACTTTAACAGGGTTTGAGGCAAGTGGAGTTAAGATGTCTTGGATCTGTTCATTCTCAATAAAATGCAACCTATTATAGGTAACACTGAAGCTGTTCAAACTTCCTACTAACCTTACTTACATTGTACTCACGCAGTACAGTGATATTGCCCGGCCATGGTAATGCAGTCATTACAAATGGCAACCCAACTTTAAAGGCTACACCGTAGTCACAATGTGAACTTTTCTCAATACGAAATCATTCCGCTCATAAAAAAAAAACAGAGTGACGACCTCACTCCCAATCCTGAGTCGATGTAACTTATGCAGAAGGTAAAACGCTTGCAAGGACTCATTAGAATGCAAGATTTAGTGTGCTACAGCTCTGCAGTCACACTCCTGGCATACAAGAAACCCAAACATATTTTCATTTCAATCCATGCTTTTCTCCATAAAGCCTCTCATCTATCTTCATTACAGCACTCAACCTCTGCGTCGTGAGACGAAAGGAACGCCGCTCCCGACCGCCCCGACAACTGCATGCTCTTTGATTTCCTATAGACTGCCAGCTTTGATCCCCCAAATGCAAATTAAAATATTGCTTTCGAGAAGAGGGCCTGCATATGAATATCGACTAAAGAGGTCAATGTCACCTGTTAATGATGGCAGCTTTGATTCACGCCTGCGTTTCCCGCCATTGCAGGCGAGCTCAACGGCAAGGTTGCATCTTACGGTGGACGATGCACGGACAAGAACGCGTGAGAATTAGGAAGACTACAGAAACGCGGCAGCAAATGAAATACGTACGAGGGCAAGCACAGGCTGTATTTAATTTGTGTAGCAGATCTGACTTGCTACACAACACGTATTCTGTTATGAGTGAGCGTTACACACACCAGCGGGAAAACACCTAATGGCTATGAGCGCTCGTGCTACACACTCTCAATGCACGCACACACATAGACGCTCAGAGCTACTACAGCTACTTCTTTATCTCCTTCACAAGAACTAAGCCTATCTGAGAGCTGTTAGATGCTTAACATGGCAGGTTTGCCATCGAGCATCGCTGCAAAACCATTACTCCAGTAATAACAACGTAACACAGCAGCCATACCACATGCAGTACGCCACATAAACAAGCCGAGATTTATTTCCCTCCTGAGAATGGGCTAACTACGCCAGGCACAGTCAATATGCTAAAAGAAATGCACACCAGTTTTGGAGGAAGACTTCAGCTTTTGGAACCCACACCGGTGGCGCATTCGATAACGTACAGAACGGTGGTGATTTAACACCTACAGATAATGGTGCTGCGTTGAACTAAGCGCCGCGTCTGATTGGTCGAGGGCCTTTGTGGGCCCAGCGGTGCGGTTAAGAGCCAGGATTACCGAGGTCATTAAGCAGCATCGCTGCCGTGACGTGATTAGTCAGGTAGCAAAGTCCATTTGTCACCTGCGCCAGAAAATTGAGTTAATGCGGCACTACGGGCTATGGGAACTGTATAATATCAACTTGATTACATCAAGGCAGCTGCCGAGCTGACACCTAGCCGAATTTGTCAGCTTTAATCGTTAGGAGCTGTCACAAATCCATCAGAAGCTCAGATAATTAGGGCCCTATCTAACGAAAGCAGCAGACTAACTGTTACCTTTTTTTCCTCTCCCTGATAATTAAGAAGCCTTTCGTCCTCAGCGACTGGCCGAGTTTAATGACTCCCTGTGCTGGCTCATAATGAAGTGCACGGTGACTCCTCGTTTGCGTCTGCTCTGCTGCAGCTACATTGCTTAGCTGTCTGGACCTATTCTCAAATGTCTGTTGTAACCTCAGAAAAAACACCACATGAGCGACGGTAGGACTGAATCGTCCATTGAACTGTCTATACATCAGTGAGCCTGAATTTTAATAAGAAAAAAAGTGTTCTCAATTCTCCAAACATTTCGGGATGGCTTCTTATACAGGAAGCTTGTAAGAGTTCTGAACGTAAATACAGACTTTGTGCGTGAGAGCGGTTGTGCTGCTTCTCTGGCTCTGACACACAGGCTGTGTGCTCGATATGGGAGGCCTGCACACGCTTCAGAGGAAAGGCAGCAAATCGAAACGAATGGTTGCAGCAGGCCGACACGCTCAGCTCCCACTGCACCAACACGGTCCAAGCAAAGGGCTGAGGAGCAGGGATAATGATTTGAAGCGGACAGAAACGCAAAAGCGCAATGGTGACTAAAGCCCAGCGAGTGCAGGAGATGACCAGCTTTCACACAGCTGCTCCAACACACGCTGAAATAGTCACAGAGCCTCGAAAAAAAAATCAATCCGCTTTCCAGGGGCAACTTTCAGACTCTTTCTCACCTCAAGGTTAAACCACCTATTTCCGCTGTCCCTTGTTTGTTTTCGTTTCGATTGTGTGAGGCAAACCTGTCAGGCAGTGCGATTGATGGAAAACTGAGCCTGCCAAATTCTGATTGACCATAACAGCCAATGATGCATATGGCTGTCAAAAGACAGACAATTAAATCAATATTCAGTGCAGGCAGGGGGATTTGATGTCTTGTTTTGTTTTTTTTTTTAGGTAGGATCTGCCAGGTCACATTACCAGCTGCCATCTCACCTCGAAGAGTCTTTTAACTCCCTGTGACAGTGTCTGCAAATGTGTCTGCACAGTCCTTCGAGATGGGGAAGTAAGTACAAACGTTCCAGTTCGGGTTTCACCCATGTGCCTCTGAGTTTGCGGAACGAATTAAGCAGAGGCACCTGAATGAATGTCAGCGCCTCGTCTTGATGTGCCGCAAGTCTGTGTTAATGTAAGTCGTTTTCTTGTTACCAGTCAGAATTGTGGCCTATGCACGTCTAAAGAAGATTTTATTAAAGCCTTGCTTTGTCTACTTTTCAGTGGTTTTCCTTCAAAACGAGATCGCTTTACGAAGAAACTGGAACCGTGTTCACTGGTAGGTAACACTACATTGCTTGAATTTTCGAAACCAGGGCGTTTGTGGAAAAATAAGTCCATGCCCAAGAGAAACTAAGTCACTAAAGGTGACACTGTGGTACGTAGTTTTGCTGATGAAACAACTGGTGACAGTGGTAACAGTGAATAGTATGCTAGTAGTAGTATGCAGTAGTTTGAAATACCTGCGACATACATAACGCTCAGAAAAACAGATGGTGATGTGAATACACTAGCCTATTTTATGAAAGGCAAAAAAGACACAAGGTGTGATGTTTATCTGTATCTTCTCTAACCACAGAGATGTTTTCAGACTATTAGTGATCTTGATACTCTGGGCTACCTCCTCTCCCTCTGCGAGATTTAAAAAAAAGTCCAAGAATGCCCCCTCCCGCCCCTCGTTTTTTTCTCGCTTTTCCTCGCTTTTCTCCCCCTCAGCAGGGGCAAAAGTTGTCCTGGGTGTCCAGGACGGGCGGAGCGCATGCGCGTTTCCATGGTGAACGATTCACTGATGGTTATCGGGAATGAATAGATCAAAGGCGGCCACGTGACAGGCGATCAATCAAGCATCAAATCCGTGATGGCAATCCAGCACTGCACCGGAGCCGAAAAGCTCTTTATCCACGCATCCGGATCAACATTACGGTGCAGTTTAGAAAACTTTTTTTAAAGAGAAAACGTGCCCGAATCATCAACTCTGCATCCGCAGGTTCACAAAATAAACAAGCGATGTGTAGCCTTGAGGATTTGTTTTACGAGTGTATACAGGCAAATTGTCAAAACCAAACTGTCTAGTGTTAATATATGCAGGTCATTACGTTTGTTTTGGTTTACTGTTTTTACTACTTGACTATACAATCGTGTGTGCACAAGTGTACGGAGCATATGGGGCTTACCTGAAGATCGCCTCGGCGCTTGCTGCTTTCTCCGCGGCATGCTCTTCTCCAACTCTCTCCACTTGACTTTTCATACAGAATCGGAATGCAGAAGCGAAAGGCGATGCCAAAAACAAAGGGACCGGAACTTAAATAAATGACAAATTCAAATTTCTGGTCCTTGACCTTTTTGTATTTGAATGCACGGTTATTGGTTTGATCTCGTCTCGAAAAAGTCACTCAGTCGATCGATTAAAGTCCAGGGTGGACATAAGTCTCTATTGCTCTATTGCTTTTTTTAGCGGATCAAACTTTGATTGAGTGAATAGTTCGGAGATCTGTGGCAGGACCCGTCTGTTGAGTCCGGTGTAACGGCGCTGGGCTGATCAGTGGTAAAGGGTCGCTTCGTCCATGACTCTCCGCTTCGATGACGGAAACCCGATCGCGACGTTTTGC
>JAUZST010010753.1:0-12256 GCA_034779995.1 Parotocinclus haroldoi | reverse complement strand
CACGCAGACACGGGAAGGACATGCAGACTCCACACAGAAAGGACCCAGGCTGCTCCACCCTGGGATTGAACCCGGGAGGTGGTGCTACCCACCGAGCCACCGTGCCATCCTTTAGTGCTGATAAAGACGAGCACCGAGTTAATTCTTGAGAGAAAGTGTACATTGAATGAATCCATTCCAGACCACCAGAAAATCCACACTAAATAAGGCATTACACGCATTCATGGACTTGTATACTTAAACACTAATTAAAAAAATAACTACAACAGTTAAATTAAATACAAGTGGTTTTCTTTCATTTCTTTCAGTAGCTGTTGGGAAGAATAGCTAGGAAAATTTGCAAAGAAAAGCTTTTTGTTTTGGAAAAGTCTTCAGCTTCAGATGAGCACCAAATAAAAAAAAAAACTTGAAGGTAACGCTGAGATCCAAGCCAACAGTTCAACTGTGTTCGAAAAAGCTTTGTTGTCAATGCTTGCCCTTCTCCTACCTTAAATTCTTGGAGTTGTTGTTTGATGACCTCCACTTCAGTTCCCACAACCCCTTGCGTGTTGAGGCTCTCCTCTGCTCGGTTAACAAGCCCCAGCAGCTCGGTGAGACGGACGTAGAACTCCTTCACTCGCTCCTCTGCCTCCTGGATGAGCCCTAGACGACCCTGGCCCCGCTCTGCCAACTTGGCCGCCTGCCGGTTGAGGGCCTCCGTTTCCCTCCTGAGGGCCAGCAGGTCTGGAGAGCTACCTTCTCTCCTCAGCATGGCAGTGCAGGCGCTGGCGTGGCCCTCCAGTTCAGTCCGAAGGGCAGCCAGACGTCCCAAGAAGCCCCTCACTGCCTCGGCCTGCGAGGCCAGCGAGTCTGCATCCCTCCCCACAGGCCCTAGGCTGTCGAGCTCATCGTCCAAGTCAGCCAGGCGTGAGAAGACATCCCGGACACACGACTGAACCTCTCCCACTCCCTGCAGACGAGACTCGAGGGATGAGCAGCACTGCTCGATCTGTGAGATGGTCAGAAATGACAACGTATTATTTATAAGCCACAAGGACTATGTGAGAAGATGAATGACACGTAATCTGATAATGAAATGATCACATCATACTTCATCACAAAAACAATCAATAGGAACGAACAGGTTTTTTTTTTTGTATAAACAACACAAGCTTTTTTTCTTCTCATTCATTAAAGCAGTGACTTGGGTAAACAAAACTTCACTGACTTTTTATAGTCATACACGTTCTTGTGCTCTGATACTAGCAGGACGAGCTGTTCTGCCTGACGACAGAGCTCTGATTGGTCAGCCTGATTATAATGCAAACAATGCAGAAATCAGAACACGCTATACGTTATTTTATGGAGCGTCACAGTCACGGATACCAAGGATTAATATACTTAATTAATGAATATACTTTTTTCGCTCATGAAAATATATCTATTTTTGAGAAAAGGTCTTATATTCTCCTTCTCTCTTCCCTCCACCCCTCTGTGTTGAGCCAAGTGGAGCCAAACATTTGAGCACTTTTGCTCGTCCATGTTCTGCTAATGATCAACCAGAGCATGACAAAACAACGTGATAGCAACAATTCAATTTTTTTTTAAAGGATACCTGGTTTTCGAATCAGAACCCAGTTTCGATAATCAACCTTAAATAATGAACGAGTAATCACCTTCTCAGTGACCTCTGTAAACTCCTCCTCCGTGTCCTGGGCCTGTTGGAGTAAGCTTTGTCCACTGTCCAAACAGTCCCCCATTGCCTGAGGTGCATCCTGAATCAGTCCCTTGGCCAAATCCCGAAGATATACCACCTGTGGCTGTAAGGAGCAGAGCGCCTCCTGTTGGCTACGGAGACGCTCCAGGCTCTTGTTACTGCAGGCCTGTGGGCCCAGTGCCTCCTGGACCTCCAGCTGATGCTTGGCCACCTCCAGACGCCTCTCGACCACCTGGCGACCATCTTCAAATTCCTTTAGCCTGCTCCCCAGCTCTTCAAGTTGAGCTGTGCGATCATGTAATCTTTCGGACAGGCCATCCAGTCTGCGGTTCAGCTGGGCTTTCTCATCCCTCACCTCCTCCTCTCCGGTTCGGCTCTGCTCAAGCAGCTGGTCTGCTGCCGAGTTCAGAGCCTCCAGGACTGGGCGCCGGCGGTCTACGTCCAAACCGAGCTGCTTGGCCTTTTGAAGAGCCTCTTCGAGGGCCGAGTGCTCCAGTAAAGGTTGGATTTCAGCTTCTTTCTGCTCACACTCCTTCAGCCAGGGATTCAGTTCATCCCGATGTTGCTGGTATTGCTCTGCACGAGACAGGGTATCTTTGACATCTGCCTGCTTGTCCGCCAGACGTTGGTTCAGTGCCTCCCAGTCCTTCCGAAGTTTGGCAAGTCGGTCCTGCAGGCCTGAGCGCTCATCGCCGGCAGGCAGTGATGCCAGGATAGTTGCCCCCTCTGCCTGAATAAGATCATAAGGCCCACGCTGCTGCACTACGCCACGCAGGAGCTCCTCCTGTCGGGCGAGTAAAGCCTGCAGAAGTATAGGTTGGCATGGGAGGGGCTCAGACGTGCCACTTGTACTCCCAGTGGCCTGCTGACCATCCAGCCAGGCACGGAGTTCCTCGAACATTTGCTGGAACTGTTGCGTGCTGGACAGAGCAGCTTGCAGCTGGGACAAGCCATCCGCTGGGACAAGCAGAAAAAAAAGCACAGTCAATGCACTGCTCAAGTATTGTACATGCCAACACATGCCAACACGGGTAAGCAACGTTCACTTTAACAACTGAGGTCTTAACAATTAAAATAGCTTATGCTAAGAAATTAACTCTGGACTTTGTAGTCATAACAGCCCCAACAGGCAATCAACCCTGCGAATCCTTAAGCAGAGGCCGGCACAAAAGCGACAAGTCCGTCATTATTGTTTGCGTGTGTAAGTGTTATAAGTGCTTGTAAGCACTTTCTGAATCGGATGGGTGTGTTTCGAGACTTTTTTGTGCAAGTTACTTATGTTGTATGCGTGACTTATTTGTAACAAGTTGTAAATAGCATTAAGTGTGTACCTGTCCTATTGCAAGTAGTACTCCTTTGCTTATATAAACTCCTATTACTACATAAATTGGTTCACATTCACTCCTAAGTCTCGGTTTCATCAGGCTGAACTTTTGTGTTGTTCATACTGTATATCAATGCATCAGGTCCATCATGGCGTCCTATTATATGTTACCTATTATCCCTACACAAGATTGTAACGCTATATTATGCTACGCGTGTGTATGTTAGCATGTGTACAAACGTTTAGGCTTCCGAGAGTTTTCAGTGGTATTTCTTGTGAAAATGCCCTTAATATTTACATTATGGCATAAACAGACAATGGTCCGGTCAGTGACCATTTGGCCAACGACCCGTTTCACAGAACGTAATGCAGCACATACCTGTACCATGACTCGGTTGCTTATATAGTATAAAATACATTTTTGTGAGCAGTGTAGTTAAGGATAGTCGTCTTAATTATTCACTCTATATTACATACTCTAAAGACGAAATAATCTCAAACCTATTAATCAAATGTAAATAAAAAATGCGTTATAAAAAAAAGGGTAAACACTAAAAACCTTGCAAGCATTCAGCATGGCAGAAAAAAAGTCCAATAATTTGCTATCTATCCTGCCTCACCTGCTCGTTCCTCCAAGCTGTTGAGTGGGCCACTGACACTCTCCAGTCTCTTATTCAGCTCTTCTCTGAGGTAGGGTTCCGCCACAATGGCGCTGAGTTCTGCACACAGCTGCTCAGCCTGAACCAGTTGGCCTCTCCTCTGCTCAAGCTCTGCCCGAATCTCACCAGTCTCCTTCAGCCTGTGGCGCAGGGCCTCGGGTTGGGCACTCAACGAGGCCTGGGCATCCAACTTCTCGGCTTGCTGAGACAAACTGAGGGAGAGTTCCTTCAGCAGGGCCTGGAAACGCTCACTTGTGCTCTGGGCTCGCTCGATCTGCTCGGAGCGGCCAGAAAGACGAGAGGTCAGGTCGTCCCACTGCTGGGTGATGGAGTCCAGCTCCTGCTTCACCTCGGCAACGTCCTGGCTGTTCTCGGAATTCTGCTCTGCAGTTGGGGACAGGATGTCCTTTGCCGCCTGGGTTAACTGGTCAAACTGGGCATGGCGCGTCTCAAACTCGCGCAACATAAACTGGGGGGGGGGGGGAGAGACAGAGCATTACAGACCGTGGTAAAGAAACTGGAAAATGTTACTCAGTTCATGTTACACAATTACGGTTTTTAACAGGTTCTAATACAACATGCAACTGATAAAAAGAAAGATAAACCTCTTAATGAAGCTGCTTTAAAGGAAAACCTTATCAGATTTTCAACTGACACGATTTAGTGCTTGTGCTGCAGCGTTAATATAGTCATGAACCAAAAAAAAAAAAAAAACGCAAAAGGCATGTCTGACTGCTATAAAACTTGGCATGCGGTTATATCTCAGGCAGACTTGGAAATGCTTACAGATACGCTCCTATTTGAAAGTAGCCCTGGCCACAAGAGGGTTTAGAAATGCTTCCCTAGCTGCCCTAAAATAGACACTCAGAAATCACTTTTAGGTAGTGTACCTCTTGGTAAAAGTTAATATTTAGTTGGTGGAGTACATCTGTGGAGAGAACTGTCTGGTTTCAAGGCTGGAACATGGTGTGGCGAGACATGTATGGCTTTACAGACATGGATAATGTTTATTAACATAAGCTCATCTTCCTGATTCTGGCTGGATTATACCAGATGGCAAATCTAAGGCAAGGAGATGAGCTTCAAGACGTTTTGACGTTTCACTGCCATGAAAGAAAAAGAAATCTGTCACATTCTCCTATCTGCATCATCCTGGTCAGGGTCTAAATCTAGTCCCTTTCACCCACACTGCAAACATAGACTTAACCATTTCCTGTCAGAAATTAACAGAACAGTGTGTGAACAGAAAATGAGCAACTGAATCCGTGCATGCATGCATACCTGCACTTGTTGTTTTTGCGTGCTGAGCATGTTAGGATCTATGCTCAATGGACCAAGCACACTCAACATCAGTTCCTTTTCTCTCAACCATGGACCAAGCTGATTGGCGGCCGACGTAAACCTGCCCAACCTGTCAGCACACGTCTCAAGTTCGGTTTGCCTCGTCACTGCTGTCTGATTGGCTTTTCTCCATCTAGAGTCTGAAAAAATAAAGCAACATGAAATTTAGCCATTAAAAACAAACATTTCACAAGCCAGTCATAAGGCTTTTTGAAACCATAACAACCGGAGCCGAGAGCTCAGGTACCCATAGCAACACAAAGATTCTGTGGTATCTTGATTAACATTGTAAGCATGTTCATCATTTTAGTATAACACACCATACCGTGATTGTGTATGGGATTGCACAGACAGGAAACGATAAGCAGACAATCGTGCGTGCAATCATCATTCAGAACCGTCCAACTGACACACAGATTGACAGCCGCTTATGGTTTCAATAAAGCACCACATCCGTGGACGGATTTGGCTTTGGGAACATTTCTGAAGCTTTGAATCACAGAGCAAATATGACATAACATGTGAGACTCAAAGCTCTTCCTGGAGCTTGCTGCATTCTCCCTGCCTCCTTCCAGTTCCAGCCTACGCACCATACCAAGCTTTTTGTCTGATCTACCAGAGGAGCTCTACCTCTCACAAAGACCAATCCCACACAAAATTATTTCAGTTATAGCTCCCAAGAAATATTCACGTAACACCCCATGGACATTTATGCTTCACATATAAGTCCTGCTTTAATCACGTGTACACAAACTCACAGGCCAGACAAATGTCGAACAAATATCAGACCAAACTGCAACGAACCAGTAGTGATTTGGGACTGAGCTCCTCCAGCCCCAGTAGAACGACTTGGGAGCTTAGGCTCGTTATCTTGCTGCATGACCCACCTTCTCTTGAGATTCAGTTCATGCGCAGATGTCCTGAGATTTTCCAGTATAATTCTCTGATATGATTCAGAATTCCTTGATCAACCCGTCTTGGCCCAGATGCAGCAAAACAGGCCCGAACCATGGCACTACCACCACCATGTTTCACACATGGGATAACGTTCTTATGCAGCTATGCAGAGTTTCCTTTCTCCAAACATAATGCTTTTCATTTAAACCAAAACGTTCTTGGACTCGTTAGATGGCAAAACATTCATTCAGCAGCCTTCTGGCTGGTCCACGTGATCTTTAGCAAACTGCAGACGAGCAACAATGTTCTTTTTGGAGAACAGTGGCTTTCTCTTCTTGCAACCCTGCCATGCACACCATTGTTGTTCAGTGTTCTCCTGATGGTGGACTCATGAACATCAAGATTAGCCAATGTCTTGAATTTCCTCCGTTTGTACACAATCTGTCTGACTGTGGATCGGTGCAAACTCCAAACTCTTTAGAGATGGTTTTGTAACCTTTGAAAACCCGATGAGCATCAGCAACTCTTTTTCTGAGGTCCTCGGAAATCTCATTTGTTTGTGCCACGATACACTTCCGTAAACATGTGCCGTGAAAAGGCTGTTCACTCCCACCTGCTTGTCATCCCATTGATCGAAAACCCCTGACTCTAATTTCACCTTCAATTTAACTGCAAGTCCTAGAGGTTCACATACTTTTACCACTCACAAATAGGTCATACTGGATCATTTTCCTCAATAAATAAATAACCAAATATAACATTTTAGTCTCATTTGTTTAACTGGGTTCTCTCCATCTACTTTTAGGACTTGTGTGAAAATCTGATGATGCTTTAGGTCCTATTTATGCCGAAACGCAGGAAATTCTAAAAGGTTCACCAACTTTAAAGCTAGAAAAATGAAAAGAACTGGTTTTACTGAGCCAATAAAGGACGTAGGAGATGTTGAGTCATTTCACCAACCGCCTCCACCGTTTCGCCAAACCCAACCATCACGAGCTCTGGGAGCGATCGCTGATTATGTCTCTAATTTCTCATTTCACACCTAACGATCAAGTGCATATTCACTGACCAATGTCATTGAGCTGTTGCTTCCAAGTGTCTGCTTCAGGAGAATCTGGATGATTTGTAATCAGCTGCTTCAGAGTGTTCTTCAGCTCCTCCACCTTCCCTGATTGCTCTGCAAGTTCAGACAGCAACGCCTGGATGGCAGAGACAAGACGCGCTCATTTTATCGATTAGGCGACAGACGGAATGACACAAAACGACCTGTAAGCTCGAGTTCAGATTCTGCTGCACAGCACGCAATTAATGACAGATGCGTTTAAACGTCTTAAATGTCTTGACAACAGTCGTTGCTCACCTTGTTCTGCTGAGCTTGAGCACGCACCAGCTCAGGCCGCGAAGGCGACGCACTCTGGCCCTGTGTCAGGCTGTGCTCCCGAGGAGCCAGCCATTGTAGGAGGGCATCAGAGTCTTGCCTGGCCTTCTGGCACAGTTCCAGGGATGCCTGCTGCTTAATTTGTCTCTCCTGGAGATCAGCACCCAGCTGATCGTACCTGCTGTTCACATCCGCCACCACCACTTGGATCTCGGTCAGGTCTGAGAATAAAAACGGATGGTTTTTACAAATGAAAGCACTCACTCTCATATCTTTTTTGGAATGGGACACCGGTCTTAAACTTGGCAGGACAGAGCAATAGGAAGCTGGTAGAGTGAAGGAGTTTGCGCATGATATAAATGCATGTGTGTAAGAAGGTGTAAAAGGCTCCTGAATGACCGCTCACCTCTACAGGTGTGTATGCCATTAAGACTGCTGGAGCCACCGGCACCACTGAGCGAGGGAACACCTGGGACAGAGACACACACACACTTTGTGTACACGTGCTTGTAGGTCTGTAGTGTCATGCATGCATGTAGCAAAGGGACTAGATTAGAGACATAAACACAAACAAGCCCAGCACATTAAAGCAAACAAATAAAACCATAACTACTACAGACAAACATTTTAATGCCTAAAAACTACGCAAACGATCCAGACAATCATCCCCGTAGACCGTTCACAATCGTGACACTTTAGCTGACAATTAGCGGTCACCTAAATGATTTAATTGTCCGTTCACTGAACGCAACCAAGGAAGTCCAAGCCTAAAAATTGACTGAATAGCCTTGCTGACTAGCAGCCAGCTAGCTTGTTTGATTAGCAGCCACGACCTATTACCGTCGTCGCGATAAATGACGCACTGCATGCACGTAACGCCCTTATTTTCAAACCTAAAGCACGGCAAAAATTTTAATATTAACAAAAAAAAACCCCTCATTCTGCTAAGCAAACATGCCAACAATATGGAAATAATTACAAACAAATAGCCTACACCGACATTTCTCATCCCTTTTATTCAAACTTAGCTGCCCCTTAGGTACTATTTGGTGAAACCTTACTGCAGTAACATGGTTATGGTATTTCATGTTAGTGTGTCTTGCGCTGGTATGAGTGGTTCAGATACAGCGATGCTGCTGGAGTTTTTAAACACCTCACTGCCACAGCCAGACTAAAAATGGTCCAAAATGTAAAATTATACAGCCAGTAGCATCCTGTAGGAAGTTTTATATCAGCACTTAGCATGACTAACAAACCGTGCCAGAACAGATGACAACACCAGTGCCAAAAAAATAATCCACCACCCAAATAGTACCTGATCTGTTCGGGTCCAGTGTGGGCGCTGACCATTAGAGAACAGAGCAAAGGGGACAAGCATCTGTACCTGAAGGACTATAAGCTGCATCTATACGGTAAATTGAAGTAATAAAATATACGTCTAGTCCACATCTTATATATCTAAACTTCTAGGTAATGTCTGTATAGGCTTTCCCAGGAATGTCATGGCCGGATTGCAACACTTCCTCGGTCTGCCTGATCTGCACATTTATTGCATATCTAGCATTTAAGGGACCAGCTGGGATGCCAGTTTGACTAACTCTGAACGTGGTGGATCTGCAGGCCCAGCTGCCACATCTGCGGGCAAATGGGCCACAGGATACCACATGGAACCTCCATGCCTAACCGTATCTCTTCCTGTATCCAGGCTTGAGGTGGCCCAACGGGGTACTAGAGCCCCCTTTCAGTTCTACAGTTCCCCCAAATAAGCGTATCCAGTCGCTCTAATATTGGAAACACTTTCATGTATCGTCAGTACGTTCACACACACAAAGTTTGCTGGTGCATTTGAATTTTGTCGGTGAGTGTACATGCCCTCTTTGAACGGCACGATCACGTAACCGTCCACGGACTTGTAGATAATCGCTGCCTGCGATTTCTCCTTCTACAAAAGAGGCAATGACATCAAAGCCCATTTGATTCTTCCTGCTGAATAAACACTGTTTCTTACAAAACCGTTTCAGTCTGTTTATAACGTCTTACGCTGATGTGCCAGGAGATTTCGTATTTATTTGCCCAAAAAGCCTAGATCAAAGTATTACAAACGCCATATAATCTATTATATTTTAATACACTTGAAAAAAACCTTTATTCTTGAAATACCACAGCTTCATTCAGACATACGGTTTTATTCTCGAAATCCAACATATTTTTTTGATCACTGGCCTCAAAACAATGTCATATAATGGATAATGTTCTGCTGGGAAACCCTGGGTTACAGCATACGTACAGACGTTAATTTGACACGCAAGAACCTACCAAAACATTGTTATGGACCAAGTGGTTTTAATATTTTGGCTGTTCAGTGTATATGTAGCCACCATTGTTTATGTTACTATTCTGCCATGCTTTCCCTCACCCACAATTACTAAACTTGCGGTTGTTATTACAAGCTGTGGGACAGCGTCGTTTACAAAGTAAGCAGTGGGAAAATCCCTTGGTGAAGATCTCACACCAAAATATTAGAGAAGGTTGAATTAAACAGCGGAAAATAAATTAGAAATAAAAACACTTACTTAACACAGGGAACTTGGTTTACAAGTGAAACTCCTTTGTGTTGAAAAAACAAATTCACGCAACATGAGCAGAGGTGCCCAAACTGTGCCTTACTCTTACCAGTCTTACTGTTCGGGGTGGTAATACTGATGATCAGGCTCTCTAGCTCCGAGCTGCTCTTGTTTAACTCTTGAACTCTGCTACCCTGAGACTCCCACTCACTCCGTAGGTCCTGAAAGCAAATCACGGACAGCTTTTAGCGTCCCCGTTCTGAGGAGGCAGACCATCACTGAGCATCATTTTCTTTTTTTAAATGCTTACCTTCAGCTGCTGCACCCTCCTCTGCAGGGCCTCTGTGTTTAGGCTTGGCTCTTTAGCTGGCAGCTGCTCCTGTGCTGTTTGCAGCCATCGGGTGATGGAGCCGGAAAGAGAGCGAAACTGCCCCAGCTGCAGGTCACAGCTCTGGATGGCATTCAGTCTGCAGGCAGATAAAGAATACAGATACAGAATTAGACGGCACAAGCCGAGTACGGACGAAGAAAGACTTGTCTTAGTAGGAGAATTGGAGTTATGTATAGCAGGCCACAGCCATAAAAACATCCCAAAGAAACCAGCTCAGCTGGCCAGACTGCAACACCAGGTACTCAGCTATTACAGTATGGGATAGTATTGTAAAACAGGACTTTGTGGGAGATACAGCGTAAAGAACAACAGCAGCACACCCACTCTACTGTTAGCTACAGAAACACTGAAAGGACAGGGATCAGAATCACCATAATCCTCATACTCCGTCTTACACAAGTACAACTGAACAAGCATATGAGGCAGGCAGAGCTATTGGGACTCGATCCGGACTCTAACATTATGTATTCAGGGTAAACGTACTGCTGTTTTATCTCATCTGTTTATATACTAAGGTCTGTCCCCACATTGGTTATTGTTAATAAAACAATAAACAACAATGATGTGTATGGCAGGCTTGAAATGAGAAAGCCATGATTCGTGATCTGTTTGCATTATCGTTTGAATAATGATTATGATCGGAATCCTTAGTACATAAAGGCACTCGATATTATAGGTACTTCAAAAACAATAAACTGTAAATATTTTTAAAAAAAAAATTCTCTAAAACTTCCTTTAACTCGTGCATAATGCATAATGTGAATCCCTTACTTCTCATTGACATTGGCTTCCAGTCGACCAAAGTCTTCAGACACTTCTTTGGTCGAATCCACAAGGCTCTGCGCACTGGCAAATACCCTGGATTGGCTCAGGTCTGCTCCAAGTTCCACAAATGACTTCAACTGACTCGATTCCTGAATAAGTTCTAATTTCACCTCCTAAAATGAAAAAAATAATAATTATTATATATACACAGGAGATCTCTATTTATCTGCTGTTTGAAGTTGATTTTTTTTTTTTTTACCTCTATGGTGTGCTTATAATCATCCACACTGTGGTCTGGAAGGCCCCCAAGGTTCACAACTCTCTCTCTGTTCTGCGTGAAGTTCCGCAGGTCAGAGTCTAGACGCTCAAATCCCTCCAGTTTGAGCAGAACTCCGCGCAGTTCAGCCTCTTTTTCAGCCTGCTTGGTCTGAGCTGCAGTGTAGCGCTGGCACATGTCCTGCAGTGCACCCTGTAGTTCAGAGGCTGTTGATGCATCGGATTTCAGCAGCTTAGAAACGGAGTCACGGGTGGCATCCACACTGCCTTGCCTTGATAAGAGCTCTTGCCGTAGTTTCTGTTGGAAAATGAAATGGAAAGAATGAAATGGTTTGCGATATAATGCCATGTTTCGTATTGTAAATAATCAGATCAGTATCACAATTTAGGGGACACACTGACTAGTTGAAAAAATAAATCACACAAAGTTTGGAATTTATTCATAGCCGGTATGTTTTAGTGGCGGATGCTGCTCTGTGAAAGAGACAAAGCTCATTGTCAACTTACATCATAAAATTTGTCCATTTATTTATACGGAAATTCTGCCATCCATTCATGGAAAGCAAAATGGACTTATATACACACACGCGCGCACACACACACACACACACACACACACACACACACACACACACACACATATATACACATTATATATATATATATATATATATATATATATAAAAATACATATACACAGTCGAATCCGGATAACGGGAGCAGCCGTTTATTGGGATCGAATCCTAAAGTACAGAAACAAATCCTGTTATATACGGGTAATTTTATTCCCTTATTTGGACCATAATTCTGTTTAATTAGACCAAAGAAGGTGAGAAGCGAATAAGAAAAAGAAGCCACAAGTCGCCACTTAGAGCGGATACAAAGCAAGTCAGAGAGATATGGGAGGATTTTTGGGATCCCCGGGAGAATTGGTGCTTTTATCAAAGGTCAGGAAATCCGAAAAG
>JAUZST010010752.1:0-12257 GCA_034779995.1 Parotocinclus haroldoi | reverse complement strand
AGTCGAAGCCTCGTTTAGCGCCGATACTCGGGTGCAGCTTCCCCAGCGGGGTTGCGTTCGCTCCCGTCGCCATGTCTAAAACAGTTTCTCTTCCACGATTCGACCGAAGTCGCTACAAGTCTGACTTCTTATCACACAAAAAAAACGTATGAGATCGCGTCTAGAGAATCCGCAACCGTCCTCTCGCAGGATGGTGGGTCAAGATGGCGCCGTTCGAGGTGGACAAAGAAGCTGTTGTGGCGCGATTGGCGCCGCTCATTGGTCAAAGCTGGTGTCAATCATACCGTTCGTAATTCTATTGGATGGAAAAGGTGGCGACGCCTTTCCACTTTGCTTGCGTCCCAAACCGTTTACTCAAAATGGAACGCCACTTAAAGTTTGCCGTTGAGGACAAAGCCAGGGGCCGGACTGCTTTACGTTTCTGGAACAAACCTGAGGTGTGTGTGTGTGTCTGGAGCCTCAGCACGTTCACGATATAGTTCACAATGTACGAACAATTTGACAACTTTCGTAACTAAACCGTGCCCGCTTAATATGAAAACACAGAAACCCGAACAACAGTGCAATTGCAATTTAGTACGTTGCCTGGTTCGTACTGCGCATGCGTGGGCAATAAGGCGGGTTTGCCTTTCTCGGATATAATACTCTTTTTTTCTATATATAACAGTTTATAAATAGTATTTCCTATTGACTGCCTAAGCAAAGTGGATTATTTAAATCAAAAAACGTATCTCTATCCGGGAATTCACCGGGTACGGGCGGAGGTACATTTCCATTTAGCAGACTCCATTGTTCAGAGCTGGTGCCATCTTACAACACAAGCAATTGTGCCATAAGGGACTTGCTTAAGAACCCAACAGTGGCAGCTTTGGCAGAGGTGGTATCCTGTTACACTCATACCAGCAAATAAGTAATCCTGTTATACTTGTACCAGCACATATGAAGAATCGGTATAATCCTGAAAATCATTGATTTGCAGAACATAGTACCATGTGTAGCGTGAAGTATGAAGAAATCAGTGACCTTGTGTTCTGCAGAGCGTACGTGACTACCAGTGAAATTGTTGGGAAAAGGATATGCTGTTATTTGGGAGTTTAGAACATGATATGAACCAGAAACATAAGAAAGACCTTGCACCATGTAGAGTGAGGATTTTGGAGAGAGAAGACCTTCTATTCAGCGGTACCAAGTAGAGTGAGGATTTTGGGAAGAAAAACCAGAAAACTGCGAGGAGGTTCTTAGGCACATCTTGGCAGAGGATAAAGGAATATAATCTATGCCTGTGTGAACATTATTCCGAAGCGTTTGCAGACTGTACTTGTGAATTGCTTCCCTGATCGATCGTAATAAAACTTGGTGAATCTGACACGGACAGCCTGAGTATGGTTCTTCCTTCCGCAGAAAACGAGCACCTGAAGTCGCGTGTTAGAGGAGTCCACAGAAGTTGTGGTTCAGAAGCAGTTCGGTACAATTCAGTAACAGACAAGAAGATGAACGTAGCAGATGTGCCATCTTGCCCGAGGGACGACCGGAGCTTGTTTTGAACGTTCCTGCTGCTTTCGCCTCACCCAATCTTTTAACAGTATGCAGTACTGGACCTTTCTGCCCTACTTTCAGACCTACTCAGTTTCCATAAAATAAAAAATAACAATGACGTTTATTTATGGATGACCATTTTCACGACACACACACCAACCTGTGTTAATAATATTCACCTCATATTCTTTAGTGAGCTCAGTACCAGATTTGTGTTAACCAGCACATAGCGATGGAGTGGATAATGCTGGTTATTTGTCTACACTGGCTCTGGAACACTGGGACTCGGACTGTGCTTAAGGTACTGGCCTATGGACCAGATGGTCCGGGCCACAGTTGGGTCCCTGAGCAAGGTCCTTAACCCACGACTGGTTGGATTTTGAGATTTACAATTAACTGTAAGTTGCTCTGGATAAGGGCGTCTGCTAAATGACATAAAACGTAAACACTGGTGTGTGACTCTGCCTCTACTTTCATTAAGTTTAAACAGAGCGTATAATTACACATTTTTCTCCAGCTCGTCTACAGTATGACGCAAAGCATAAAGCCTCCCCAGTGTACAAAGTCCATACCCAAAGGTGGAAGGTGCAAGTGCATTCTCCAGAACGGTCCTAACCAACGATACCAAGTGATGGAATGTCCCAGGTGATATCCTGTACCATTTTTCCAGCAAGCACGTCTTCACGTGTTTAACATTACAGAGTCGGTGTTGTCACTTCTTCCGCAGCTATGCCTTTGTAATGTGTACGGAATATCATTTTGCATGGACATCCCTGAAAAAGACGACGCACTGATGCTGAATTGCCACGACCGAGCCTTGCTGTTGGACCTTTTCCCCATAACAGCCTGGATTGTCCTTTTTTGAGCACATGGCTTCTACTTTTCCCCGAAAGGTTCAGATTGGTCTGAGCACAGTCCCAGTTTCCACTGGTTGCTGGTCCATCCTAGATGCCTCCAAGTCCAGAGAAGTCGACGGCGAGGTTCGTTTTTTTCGTACAGTAAAGTTTTAAGCGGTGTGTGTGAACGTAACTCTGTATTGTGGAGCTTGATAAAGGTTTGATGAAGTCATCCCTCACCCACGTGCTCCTGTCATCTACTAATGAATGACAGTTCTTGATGCAGTGCCTTCTGAGGGAGCGGGGATCACCCCTCTTCAGTTTAGGCTTGTACCCTTATCCTTTATGCCCTGAAATTCCTCCATATTCCTATAAATGTTTGATGATATTATGGTCTGTAGAGGGACAAATATTTAAATCCATTCAAACCTTTTCTTGAGAAGCTTTTCTTCTTTGCCCATATTCAAACTCACACAACAAGTGCATAAACATATAGTACTTTATTAAGGAATTTAATGCAATACAATATCACTGAGCATTCATCACAAAAGACCAGGGTCATGAGAAATGCGTTCTAACTTTCATTTGGTGCTTCAAACTGGATCTGTTAAAAAAAAAAATAAATCACGAGTTGCTTCTCATAGGAGCCGGTGTGAACCCTCGACTAAAAACGGCTCCATGCTCAAACAGGAGGTTTTTGGACATCATCTAATAATAATAATAAGAAGAAGAATCCAAATCTTTTGCCAGTAGAAATTCTGGTTCTATTGGTTTATTTATCACACGTCCCGTCTAAGAGATTTAATTCGACACTAATATATGCAGTTTTGCTAAAACGTTAAGTGTGATTTCACGTTACAGAACGTTTCAGCACCCCGTCCCGTCATGTTCATCTTCTGGAGTTTTCAATTTGCCCTTTTGGGTCATGACTTACTGGTTTTGCTTAGTTGTACAAAATTATAAAGAGCGGTTTACATTTAATAATTACAATCACGCCGTTTCCTCAGACTAGAAAAATCTCCATAACGCAGTGTCTCCATTAAATGATGGATTTTTTTTTTTTTTTTTTTTAATAATTGAAAAAAAAAGCGCAAATGATCAGAGTTAATCTGGCTTTAACTATCACCAAGGAAACGATGAAAGAACACAATAAATCTGTCCTACCCCCTTCTCTCTCTAAACAAAACTCTCATTGGGAGACTGAAAGATTTATCACTACATGTTAGCAACAAACTAAGAAGCTAAAAGAAGAAGTGATTTCTGTTTAATGATTACAACCACCACCACTAATCTTCATTAATCCGAATAATTATCATTAAAAAATAAAAAAAAAACAACAACAATACTAAATAGAGATGCACCGAACACACCCAGCTGAAATTTTGACTGAATATACAGAGGACCAGCGAGCAGAGACGAACGAACAGAGCTACAAAAAAACAAAACAAAAAAAAAACAAACAAACAAAATGCAAAATTTACACTCGGTCGTTTCAGAAATCACGACTATTAGGATTATACCTGCAAGGCCTGCACGTTACACATCAACTTACTCAAACTAGTTTGTTGGGGCCGCTTACGTAAATCGGAAAGGCATCTTTTGGAGATGGCACAGCGCACATCATCCATGACGTTCAGCCCTGCATCTCAGGGGAAACCACAATGGAGGACAGAGCTGGTCAGCACAAGAAATCATTTGATCAGAGATTTGGGCCGATATCTCGGTCAAACTTCAACGTTCTCTTAGTTTAAAGGAAGTTCAAAGATAAAAAAAAGTATATCAAATCGCAACCTAACCACGTTTTGCCAACACAAACTCCAAACGGCACAGGAATCGGGTGTGTCCGGTGTCAGGAGCTGATTTACATGTTACACAGGGTGCAGGAATCGGACTAACGAGCGCAAGTGAGGTCACAAGTCACGCCGTTCACTTTATCCCGATACGAGACTCACAAAAAGACCGAGTGTAAACAGGGACGCTGGGATTACAGAGCAGGATGGAGGCGCACGCCGGCACGAGAGCATCCGGGACTGAACCTGGAACCCGGGGGAAACGGAGACGGCAGGGATAAGTGAGGGATAAATAAATAAATCAAGTGTGAGGAGCAAACATTTAGGGGAAAAAAATGGCCCCGTTTCTTTATTTAACCCATTGAAAACCACGATTTGGGAATCGGGTGCTTTAGCTCGCCTACTGATGGGATGGGATGTAGGCGGACAGAAATAAAGTAAAAAATGTTCAGAATAAAATTTGGCAATTAACGGATTAACGTCACAAACGAGCCAAACTCGTGCAGGCAAATGAACTAAAGCAAAAGTTTGGTTATTAGTTACCTGGTCACTGGACAGTAGTAGGTCAATGTGTTGGCCTATGGCCCAGAAGCCCCAGGGTTCAAATCCCACAGTGGCCACTCCACCAGTGTCTCCGAGTAAGAACCTTAACCCATCACTGATTGGTTTGTAAGGTCTAATTAGCCTCAAGTCTGTGTGGATAAGGGCGTCTGATAAAGAACTAAACGTAAACGCTTGGAACGTGGGAAGAAACCGGAGTACCTGGAGTAAACCAGCATGGAGAACAGGTAAGCCTTGGTCCCCTTTAAAAATGGAAAAAGCCACGCTCACGTAATAATAGCCTTTTACTTTGTACTTTTGATACGTTATTCAATAAATTGAGAGACGTTCAACATTATTATAAAATAATATTTACCTTAATGATTTTGCCCAACTGTGGGATAAATAAGTATTTTTATTCATGTTTAAGGAGCACTAATAAGATACTCTCCAGTAATCGACAGTGCGCGATACAGGGAGTCTCAAAAAAAAAAAATATATATATATATATATATAATTTTTTTGTTTATTTATTTTTTTAAGGGGTATAAACGGTTCCATAAATGCCCTCTCTTATAAATGTTATACAGCATTTTGGATTATAAAGGTGATGTGATGTATTAAATTGACTGGCTGTACACCGTAACCATATAAATTTTTTTAGTGGAATATCACCATATATCACAACATGCATGGTATCGCAATGTATCGCGATCCATATCGTATCATGAAGTCCTTTAGAATACCCACCCCTAGATGGAAACGGCCTATAATGTATACAGTACATATTAAACTCTGCATTTTGATATAAATTCAACTTAATATGGATTTGTCAGAACAGACTATATTGGGAAGTATCTGTACTGTATATACACTATAAAAACAGCCTTAATATGCGCTTAAAGCGATAACATTAACAGACATTTAGGCAAAATCGAGTACTTGACATCCCGTCAATTGTACTAAACAACGTATTGAAAAAGGGAAAACGGAGACGGTCCTTGTTAGAAAGTTAACCACGACGTTTCCTCACTACATTTCCCAGAATTCACTCCCAGCAGGACATCATGCTGCATAATCGCTTACCTTGCAACGACAATTCTAAACTTAGAATACGCTTTCAGCTGAATGTTTATTTATGTTTGCTATCGGATTCCCATCGTAAAGACAAAAAGGTCTGGCCGTACCTGTAGTTATAATAATAATAATAATAAAAAATTAACAATTACAAATGTTAATAAAAAAGTTCTGCTTTTCTGCCTCTTTAGGGAGCCTTGGAATTGGGTTTTTGGGTTTGGTCGAGAGTTTTTATTTCGGTGCATCACTAATACGGAGCAAATCATAAACAAAAGAGTCAAACACACAACAAGATTCCCTCCACCGAAACAGAGGAAGAACTTAAGCGTGGTGGAGGTACGAGTGAAGAACACCTGCAAAAGGTAACAGATCATCATCATCATCATCATCATCATCACGACACAATCACTTGATCATTACAGCGCCCTTCATTTGTTGGTTTCTCTTCCAGCGTGTCTGCATGGTGTAAAGAAGCATAAACAAACACATTCATTCACATAACGGCGTGGTTTCTCCTGTACATCGTAAAGCACACGCCTGAATTAACATCCACCACGACACACAGTCTGAGGGCGCGCACGCAGGACCTACGGTGAGCTACGGCAGAGAGACAGAGAGAGATCTAATACGCGTAGCGCGCACGGTCGGCGTACGGATCCCGCGCCATGTCAAACGCAGAGCCCCGGGGGAGCGAGGACGTGGTGGAGACGTGCGCGCGGTCGTACGCGTACCCTTCCGCCTCTAGGGGGAGCCTTCGGATCGGGCTCCTATCGCGGCCGTAGTACGAAGAAGCCGAGGCCTGAGCAGGGGCGAGGGGGTTGCGCTCGTACGCGTCGAGGCTAGACGAAGGCACGCGCTCGGTGCTCATGGCTGAAGGCATGGGGGGAGGAGGAGGTGGAGGAGGAGGAGGAGGAGTAGGGCCGGTTAGAGGGACGGCTTGCCTGTCGTCATAGTAACCAACTCCATACGGACGCACGCGGTACTTTTCGTAGTAGTCCACCACCCCGTACGGATCCCGCTCGTCGTAGGACGCTCGCCGCGCAGGGTACTCGGGCACCGCGGTGCCGTAGCTCATGCCGCCGGCGCTGCCGTACGCGGCCGCCGCCGCCGCCGCTGCCGCCGCCGCCTCGTTGCCGTACGTCGCGCCCATGCTGTAGCCCGCCGCGACGCTGTAACTGGTCGCACCGTTATAGCCCATGCTCATGTCCCTGCCATAGTCAGCGCCCCCGTAACTGGCACCGCGGGAGAAGTCATGCACAGGCGCATAGTTGTTGGCGAAGTTCGCATCGCCACAGTAGCCGCCGCGCTGGACGCCGCAATCGCCGCCGCCGCCCGCACCGAAACGGGGGGCACCGTATCCCTCTGCACCCTGGCCCTCGCGGTAGGAGCCGTTCTGGTCCAGCGGGCACTCTTTGGACCAGTGGCCTTCTTGCCCGCACCGATAACAACCTGTTCTGTCTCCCATTCCCGGCACCGTACGCAGGCGGCTAGTTGAAAGCTTCACGCTCATCAGTTTGCCTTCAGGGGAAAAGAAAGACGGAAGAAAATTTCCACGATGCGAATCATCAAAACACCAGCCCAACAGTAGGGCCAAATGAATAACAACTACAAGACTACACCCCTCCCTGCACCCATTTGTTGTGCTGCTAAAACCAGGCCTAGTGAATACCAACCCCTCTACCCCTAATCCCCCCCCCCAAAAAAAAAAACCCAAACATCTTCAATTCGCTTGACAAGTGTACATACACCCACCGGTCACTTTATTAGGCACCTATTTCACCGGTACCACTTACCAAAGAGAACAACTTTAAAGTTCTGCAACGACAGACCGTAGTCCGTCTGTTTCTCTTAGGGGTGCAAGATACTAGGTTACATACACATCAGCCACTTCATTAGGTACGCCACACCATTGCTCCCACCAGCAGCCTGAACCGTTGATCCAAGGCAGGATGGATCCAGGCTTTCATGCTGCCTGCGCCAAATTCTGACCCGACCAATCCGAACACCACCAGCACTCGGCATACGGTTCTCTTGCACTGTGCGGTTCTGGTGAGCCCCGAGTGACTTGTAGCCCCAAATTGATGTGGTCTGGTGCTGTTGTAGCCCATCTGCTTCAAGGTTTGGCGCACTCCTCTGCACACCTCGGTCTGCGCTCTCCTACGACCTGCGGCGTCAACGAGGCCTTTTCGCCCAGAGCGCTGCCCTCCCTGGACGTTTTCTCCGTTTCAGACCGTTCTCTGCGAACCCTAGAGACGGCGCTGCGTGTGAAAGCCCCAGCAAGTCAGCAGTTTCGGGAACACACTCGTCAGATCAGCACCCTTGCCCCGTTCAAAGTCACTCAAGTCACCGCTCTTCCTCATCCTGAAATCTCATGCTGCTGACTGGCGTCGCGGTGCTTGACGCTGTCGCGGACCAAAATCTCTGAGCAATGCTTCCAGCACCTTGTTAAATCCGGAATTAAAAAAAAAAAAAAAAAGAAAACCCAACCTGTACTAGCAAGGTGTACCTAATGAAGTGGCCGGTGAGCGTATTTCTCGTATTCGTAACAGTATTATCGTTTTCGGTTGACGGGTTCGGTTGATAAATCGATTAACGGACCGTTCTAAGGTCTAGCTGCAGTTCAGTTATCAGTCCTGTAATCTGATCTAGGATCTCGTTTACACTTGGTCGTTTCGTATCAGGATTGGATCCGGTTACGTTTTTAAACCACATCCGGGTCGTCTACAGTTTTACTACGCGAACGATAAATACGAGTTACATGATCAGAGAGCTTCCTTCAGTTCCTTTAACCTGGTGAGGAATGTAAACAGACGTAAACGACAAAGCTCTGCCCGTCGTCATGATGTCATATCAGTACACACAACTGTACCGAACTCCGCTTTTCCTTATTAATTATTACAGATTCTCTGTAAATTGTTATTTGCTCATTTACGTACAGGCAGTACATCATTGTCGTTTCCTTGCACCCTGGAACACAGCAGTTTTGTTTCTGCTGCCCCACTGGGAGCCGGGCAACGCTGCGGATTCACGAGCAGAGGCGGGAGTTTAATAGCAGAGCTCACGCTTGGACTAAAGGCTGTTCTAACTCGGTTCATGTGTTTTGAGATTTTTTTTTTTTTTGGGTACTTGATAAGTAGTACTGCTTTGTACCACGAGACTGTGGTAGCCAAGGCACTGGACTCCGGACCGGATAGTCCAGGGTTCAAATCCCACCTCTGCCAAGATGCAAAAAGTAGGAGCTGTTTCACGATGGGATTATCCCCTAATTTTTGTGAGCATTTCACGGTCACACGTCAAGTCCCTGGTTCACCTGGTTGTTACTAGATTCAAAAATGCAAAGAACAGAGGTAAAGAGTCCATCCTATTTCCATAAACTAGACAGGTTCAGGGTGTGCATTCTAGTTCAGGCGCATCTCCGACGCGTTTAGGTATTGTCTGCGCTTTTTTTTAAACACATTTGTAAACATGCGGGGTTTTTTTTGCTGTTAATTATAATTAAAACAAAGTTATTAATGACATAGCTTGGTTAAATCCTTACATTTAACATCTGTACCGCCCAATATGGTCCCTTTCCGAGTCTTGGTTCTCCCATGGCTTCTTCCTTATAACTATTAGGGTGCTTTTCCTTGCCACCGCCTCCCTGGGGTTGCTTAATTTCGGACTGGCCTTGGATAATGAAATCGTAAAGCTGCTTTGAGACATCGCTCCATTGTACAAAGCGAAAGAAACAGAAATAAATCGAAATTGGCTTGACTACGGGACCATGTCTGGTCATCGCCCATTTCGGTCAACGACCTGGTGCCTGTTTAGATATAGCTACAGGGTGAGTCACAAGTCACAGGACACCTTTTTTCCAGAAACAAAAGACAAACTGACATATCTGAACAGTAATTGGGGGGAGGGGCTTAACTGGCACGGATTTTGGATTTTTATTCCGATGGGGAGGTGGTCGTGTAACGCGTCAAAGAAGGCAAGAACTGACCGGGAAATCGGCTGCAGCAATCAGATCTGCAAACTCTCTTGTGAAAAAATTCTTGACTTTTGCCCTCGGTCACGGGAACGCGTCTCGGGCCTCCTCCTGAAGCGGTTCGAGCAATCAGACGCGCGCGTAAACACGGCTTGGCTCTAGCCGGATACAATAGTGATAATCACGAACCTGATAACCGAGCGAGTGTAAACGTTTTCTAAATCATCCCTTTGTGCTCAGGACTGCTCCGTGCTGGACTGGAATAAAGACTTTTTTTAGATTTACGTTTCGCTGCTGTGATCGCAGATTCAAATGCAATTATATGCTAAGCGACTACAGAAGTTACAAACGAGGTCCTACAGGTTTTGCACGAGCGACACACCGCTGGGATTAAACCTATTGGTTGTAATTACGCTCCGAATTCATTTACCCTCCTGATCCAGACTTTAAACGACGCAAAGGAAAGAAACGTTAAGCTGACTTTCGGTTTCTAATTCCTCCTAGAGGACTCAGAAAGCCCTGTGCGGACATACAGACAGTGCAATGCATGCTGGTTCACCTTGAAAGGCCGTGTTGTCGAGGCCCCGGATGGCCTCCATTGCGTCCTCCACTCGCTCCATGTGAACAAAGGCATAGTCCTTCACTATGTCGCACTCGACCACAGGGCCGTACTCCTCGAACTTGGCCCGCAGCTCCTGGTTGGTGCAGCTGCTGCTGATGTTGCCGACGTGGAGTTTGGTGGAGGCTTTGGGCTTCCCCCGGCTCAGCTCCACGTTCATGGCGAGACCGTTGAGCATGTAGTGGTGGAGGTTGCGAATGGCTTCGTCCGCCTCCGCTTTGCTCTCCATGTGGACGAAACCGAAGTTCTTCACAATGTCGCACTCCGATATTTTGCCATACTGAGAGAACAGGGAGCGCAGCTCCTCCGTGGTCGTGCTTTGAGAAAGATTGCCGACGAATATTTTCACCATTTTAGCTCTCGTCCGTCGCGAAAAGGAACCTGCGCAACGAGAGAAGCACAAACCAGCAGTTTGAGCTGCTTGTATTGATAAAAGTCTGATCGTACAAAACATGGCAACCACACGTTACTCGGCACTAGCCAACGCGAGACAGGCCTTTAGTTGCTTAGAGGTTACAATGTATTACTTGGTAGAATATTACGCTACTATTATTCGACCACTCCTGTGGCAGTTTTTTTTTTAATTTTCTTTATTGGCACTCGATTTGTCGAACTATGGATTGGGGAACCAAGAGGTGGTTTTGTAACCTTTCTCAATTTGATAAGCAGCAAGTCTTTCTCTGAGGCCCTCTCAGGAATGTGTTCGTGTCTTGATACACTTGGAAAAGACGTCCTCTTAAGGCCAGGTGAAGGAAAGGGCCTGTAAACACAACATAGAAAACTGGGACCGGAAGGTTCGGGGTTCTAATCCCACCTCTGCCACGGCTGAGGTCCCTGTGCAAGACCCTTATTGGGTTACAAGACTAAGTGGGACTGTCCTGGCCTAGTGGTTAAGGTAGTGGACTATGGACTGACCAGAAGGTCCAGGGTTCAAATCCCACCTGAGCAAGACCCTTAACCCACAATTGTTTGGATTGAAAGACTGTATTAATTGTAAGTCGCTCTGGATACGATTAGGTGGGACTGTGGTGGCCTAGTGGTTAAGGTTCTGGACTATGGACTGACCAGAAGGTCCAGGGTTCAAATACCACCTCTGTGGTCCCCAAGCAAGGCCCTTAACTCCAAGTTGCTTTGACTGTACAATGCTCTGGTTTAATGGCCTCTGCTAAATGACATGGCTAAATGTAAAACACGTGACTATGGGATCACTTTCTCAGCTTCATTTGTTTACATTATCCATAAATAGAAAACTCAAAAGTTTAAAGCGCGAACGTGCATTTAACAAGAGCTCTGATGGATCCGTGGATAAAGGTATTAGACCATGGCGGTCCAGGTTCAAATCCGAACCCTGCCAAACCTCCCGGGGGTTCCTTAAGCAAGGCCCTCAAACCACTTTTTTTGTCGGACATTAAAATCGGACCCGTTGTGAATCTCCATGTATTTGGGCCTCGTCTTAAATGGCTAGATTTTAACCTAACGCGGTTTGGCCTCCTCGTGTTGAGAGAACAAAGGAGCTGTGCAGAGCAAAACAATTGGTATAAACGGGGGGAAAAAAGCTTTAACCAGTCAGAAACCTGTATCAGAACAATCCGTTCGCTCAGGAAAAACACAATCAAGAAAAAAAAAACTATCAAAACGATCACTCGGGCCTCTTAGCAAACGACGTGACGCTACAGCTATGTAGCAGCAAAGCCGAGCAGACTTTATAAAATATCGAGCTCCTACGCGCAGCAGTAAAGAAACACTCACTTTATACTTGTTTATAAACCAGAATTGAAGTTACACATAGCACAAAAAGTAAGTTTTATCCGTACAAACCTGATCGTTCTTCGGTTGCCGATCTGAGCTGAAATGGCGAACGAAAAAAAAGACGCACGCGCACACCGCACCCC
>JAUZST010010751.1:0-12257 GCA_034779995.1 Parotocinclus haroldoi | reverse complement strand
ATATATATATATATATATATATAAAATAAACAGAAATGTGTCTGTTGGTCTACATTTTGGGGTGAATACTTCACCAGGACTTGGAAGCAATATTTTTCCACAGTAAACCAGATTTGTGGTCACTAGAGGTGCATATATACCATCACTTAACAATCCGCTGGCTCATAGCATCTTTACTGAACCTCACTGCATGGTGTACAGGTTAAAGAAACACAAAAACAGAATAACCATTGTGGAGGGAAAAAAAGCCACATTAGAGCTGTTTTGGCTCTTTTTTGGTTACTTTACCCCCAGTTTTTAATACTCCAGATGCACAAAGGTACACAACATGGTCTGCCTGTGTAGCATCTGTGTACTCATTTGTGTTTAAGAAAGAAGTATAAAATAAATGTGAACTAAAAGGTTTAGAATGGGCTTTTATTGGTTAGTAACATCCATCAGTTTCTTAAGTACTAATGTTTTTCTTGTTTATTCAACACATTTTGCTCCAAGAAAGTGACAGTCTGCTATGTGGAGATGCATGCCTGGTGCATTCTGTAAATTATTAAGTGTACTCTTGTCCCCAAGCAATGGACCATTCATTGCTGTCTTTCACAGTAACAGATTTATTACGAAGAGCCATGGTGCTGTTTGCATTTGTCCTGTTGGATCATGTTTGCAAAGCACTTCTCACCTTTAGTCGTTTTAGATGTTTTGGGTTTGCATGCAGATGTAGACTTTTACATGTTGTGTGTTTGTATTCGCAGCTAGATGGCACGGCATTAGCACAGTCTGACGTTCGCACTGTGAACAGCTACAACCTTGACAAACTGATTGCACAAACTAATGATTATCCTTATTTACTTTAATTTCTCAAAGTATTTCAACTCTCATGGTCAGATTACCAAAGCAATGAGTCATTAATTGAATGTGTGGAAACATAAAACAGGGTTAATTAATTTATCCCAGTGACTTCCTCTTGAAGATTTTGAGAACCAATCGTATGATGTGATTGTACAAATGTATGCAATATGCATTTAGTACGATTTAATAGTTTTTTGACCCAAAGTGTAGCATGAGCTTTATTAGATCTCTATCAGATACAGCAACAGTAAAGTGACTGGACCAGTCTCATTCAAAAACCTCTCTGGACAGATGGATGAACCGTTTTGACAGCCATTACAGAGTGACTTATCGCTTTCAGTCCCTCTGTGACTAAACTGTGGAGGTGCCTGCTGTAGTTGTATCTTATTTCGATTCGTGGGTCACGTGTAACTCAATTAAAAAAAAAAATAAAAAAAAATAAATAAATAAGAGCTCTCATGCCGGACAACAGCATTGACATGTGTTGTAAGCTAGCTCTATGTGTGGTCATGACAAGATGGATGGCACCTCCAGCACCTCAACTAGAGTGGTTTACTTGGCAGGTTAGGAGTGAGATAAGATTTGATATGAGAGGTTTAATTGTGTTGCTTGCCAAGTAAGGTCCATCTGTCAAGGTCCGTTCTTCTTGAAAAGCTTTTTTTTTATCCTGATCAGACCAGACTGATCCACAAGCTTACCCAGTTCTGGGAAAATAAGCCATTCCTCTTTAAAATCGAGTGGCCTCTGAGCTTTTAGAAACAGCTGGTTTGGATAAAGTCATTTGAATGTCATATTAATCCATGCACACACTAGGAAGGGAGTTTGAGTGAACTAGAACTCTATACACGTTACGGCTACAGCAGTAGAGGCCAAATTACCTTAAAATAAACACTCACAAACACGCAATGCGCTGTTGGGTTAATACACATCTGCTAGTATTCACCCACTGGGGGATGAGTCGTTCCCTGCTGAGCTGGGTTTTGATTTTCACTTGTTCTTTATGCGAGTGTACATACCTCAGTATTTAAGGCTATGGACTACTAATTGTACAAATCCCAGCTCTGTCAAGCTAGCACTGCTGAGTCCCCAGCACAGCTCTCAAGTGTTTAGCTTAACTGTAAGCTTTTCTCTGCAAATTTGTCTGCTAAACGCAGTAAATGCATGTGGATTTAAAAGAAATTGCACAAAAGGAGTGATATCGAGAGAGAGAGAGAGAGAGAGAGAGAGAGAGAGAGAGAGAGAGAGAGGCCGATGACTCAATTTCTGAAGTCTTGGCAGCAGAAGCAGTCCTTCAAAAGGACTAATCCTATTAGTGAATAAGGGGCCAGACAGATGGACGCGGGGGACCAATACAGCAAAGAAAAGACAAGATGGGACACCAGGACACAGACATTGACTGACTGAACAAGAACTGTTCGAAAGAGGGAATAAAAGTCACTTGAACAGATTAATTTTGGCTTAACTTCTGCAGAGTCTGGTTCAAATTTAAATAGGCATCGCTGTCAAACAAAAAAAAGCTGACTTTATATTCTTTTGCTGTGGTTTTATTTAGCCTTTAAGTGCTGTATAGAGTTAGAAGATCGCATGCTTTCCTCGGGCACAGAACTAGGAGTAGTTTCTTTCACGAAAGTAATTGTTTAGTTCTATTCCAACAGATCGATGTGCAAAATAATTCGTTTTTTTTAATAACAACTTATCACATGAACTAACTTGATAGCAATTTATTGTTAGGTCCTACAGGCTCGATAGGAGACTCGGCCTGATCAAAACAAATATTAAGAGCCTTTAATTTGGATAATTACTAGAGTGAATAATTAGGCTTCATTTCAGTTGGCAACATTTATTGTAACCCAAACTGACTTTAACAACCATGTATTAATGTATCGCACAGTCAGGAAAAATTTTACTGCGTTTCAGAAGGGTTCAATTAGCGCCCTGCATCAAGCAAAGAAAACAACTTCAAATTTCTGAAATGACTGGAAATGGATTAAGAACTGTCCAACGCAGTATTAAAACTTATTAGAACCAGTGGTGAACTGTGAACGTCCCAGAAGAAATGTGGTCAGATAAAAGTATGGAATTTTTTGGGGATGTGCTAGAGCAGACTTAAGAGTGGTTCACGTTTGGATTGAAAGAAAATCCAACAGAGAAAAATGTCTGGCTTTGAGCATCCTGTAGGCAGCTTCCTGTGAGCACTATTGAAGTAGAAGCACAGTGAATCAGAGTTTTATAAAGTTACGTCACGAGACAACAGCTTCAACACAGGAGTACAGTAAGACTTAGATCATCACTCAGTGTCACTTATGAGGTCATGCTGATATCAGTAACCGTACATTACATACTGTATTTGAACTGAATGTATTAACCAGCATACACGGTCACAGAGCCATGTCTAGAGTAGGAGGGGCAAAAGACCCAAGAAGCAAAAAAAGAAACAAAGCCTGAAAGAAACCAGTCTCAAATGAGGAATGAATCTTCCTCTTGATGAGATCTGATGAAGACTAAGTTAAGAGTCCATGTCTAGCCCAATATACAAGCTGGGTGGTATTCTTTAGTGGTAGATGCACAGTGTAACATGCTCTGAAAAACAAATGCACAAGTCTTAAGAGAAAAGAAACTGGTTTCATTAAAGTATTTTATGAACAATAATTAGCAAAGATATCACATTTAGTTCAGATGCGATGGAAAGGCCCATGATGTCGGAGTACCTAGTAAAGTATTAGCATGCGTAAAAAATGATAGCCTAGCAGTTAAGGTGCTGGACTTTCTGATTCAAATCCCACCTCTGCCAAGCTGTCACTGTTGGGCCCTTAACTCACAATTGCTTGGACTGTAATACTGTATCAAATGTAAGTCAATCTGGATAAGGGTGTCTGCCAAGTGACATAAATGTAAATAAATGTTCACAGTCCTTGTTTTAATACACATCAATCCCCAACGTTAAAAAAAGTGCATTTCCTTCATATCCCATCAATATGAATAACGTCTGCCTGACACAAAAGAGCTTCTAATTTATTACTACATAGTCATGCATGGACTATAAAAATATTAGCCAATAATATATTATTCATCAAATGTCATTTTCAATCAAAACCAGATGGATAAAACCAACGGCCATGTATATGACGTCTAGTCTCAAACCCACCGCTGAATTCGAAAGTAATAAAATCCAACTTCTGTGACAGATTTAAAAAGAGGGTAATCGAAGGTTATTTGCATTTATAGACCATGTTGCTTCTTTATGTAAAGGACAGTGTCTGAGAAATAAAACGTTCTGGTTTTTACCTGCATAAATCTAATTACTAATCGATGTCTGACTGAAGGTTATCCAATACAAGGACAAGTCAAAGCCTAGTTAAGAATAATACTGCACACATTAATACGATACTGAACTTAAGTTTAAATCTAATGATTGACTGCCATAGTGTGCGATTAGGTCAATAATTAATCGGGACAGCCTTTGGTTGTTTTGTGGTGTCACCTTAAGACAGATTGCAAGTTTATTACGGAGGATCTGATTAAACCAGACACTGATGTATGAGATGGGGATTGAGGGTTACTTTTAGCAAAGCTAATTCAGTAATCCCAAGCACACATACACACACAAAAGCACACACAAACAACCACACACATCTATAGTGTCTGGAATTCCCCAGGCATCCAGTAGCAGTTACTGGATCCTTTACCGAGAGGATCCATATTCCCGCCTTCCTGCCTTCCACGCCACTGTACTTGTGTGCGTGTTGTTATCCAGCTTCTTGACTTTAACCACCTTAAACACTTTGATAAAAGAACTGTTACTCACGCAGACGTTTGTACATTATAGAGCATTCTAAAAACAATTAATTAAAAACAAGAAGCAAGTATAAGGAGAGATACTTGTTTGCTCCAAATGCCTTGAATATTGTGCATTTATAAAACAAAATGCTTATTAAAATCCTTCAAAGGTAATTGTTACTTTCCCCTCTGAATTTGTACAATCCATCGTTTACAAATGGAACTACTATTTTGTTTGACAGAGGGGGGAAAATCGTGGTGCCATGTAACCCAATAAGGTTACGGAAAATCTAGTTATACACACACTCAACGGCCATGATCGATTAACCTAGTGCATGTCATTGGACACAGCACCTGGAGTAAACCACACAGACATCAGGAGGACATGCAAATTTCACATATCCACATATTTAGGCCTAACCAGATATGCAAACGCTGCACCCAAGGAAATATGCATCTACTGTACTGTGTTAAACAGGTTTACAAGACGACCATGGCTTTTCCGAAGAACATTTCCCAGAACTCCAACTCCCACCACGTGACTCCCTATGTCACACACTGCCGACCTTCTCCGAGTGCTGCATTTACTACGTAGTTTGCAGTTAAAAAATGTAAAATTCAGAATGCAGTTTCTGCTGAATGTGCAGGCATGTTTATTATGGGATTCCCAGTGAAAAGTTGATAGTCGGGCCACTGCAAAACAATGTACATATACCAGTATTTGTTCTGTATACATGTACCAGTATTTGTTCACATTATTTTTACATATATTTATATGGGTATCAATTTAAAACTTCTGTGTTTAATGAATGGATCATGATGGGTTTTTACAATCTAGATAACATACTTATGTGGATCTGCTTTAATGAGTTCGCTCGGTGCATGCGATGGGTGTAACATAGTTCAGGGGAAACTGTTCATCTGTTTTGTACCCATTTAAAAGTTTATAGACTATAAGCTTAGATTTGAGAAAACCAGATGTTCATGTATCTGTAAAACGGCATCATTAGAGACCAAAAGTCAACAGACCCACGGCTAAACGTTGCTCTCCCACAGACTAACTTTCTTCATAACCTGTTCTGTAGTCTGTAACACGATCAGCATACAATAAGCAAACTTCACACACATACTGCTCTTTAACCTATCCCAGGGTATTTCAAAGTCATGCCCTTTTAGCTGAGGCTTTTAGAGAAAAATGTTACACTGATTACCCAGGAGAAGTGCTTTTCCAGCTTACCTCCAGCCATGCATACGTAAGCCAGGACATTGCTCTCCACATCGCATGCAGGGCTGCCCTCTGTCAGGATCGTCCTCCTAAGAGAGACAGAGTGAGTGAGTGAGAGAGTGAGTAACAGATAAGTCACTGCAAGACTAAATACTTCCACGGATGGAGTCTCATCTCCTGAAAATGTTGATAATGGTGGAACGTGGGCTGTATTTAGCCTTGTGATTTAAAAGCTCTACATTTAGCAGACTGACAATGCTTATTAACACTTTCAGACTCGAATTAAGTTCCAGTAATACATTTTTTTCCCAGGATTTTTTTAATATAATGCGTTTGTCATTTTTTTATGTTCACTGGAATGGATGGTAGGTCTTAACATGAGTGCAAGTATTGTGCATGTATACACTGCGATTGCAAAGTAAAGCTTCAACAGCTGCGCCAAAGCCCACTGTCCATTGAAATGGACAACAAGATTATAAAAAATCCTGCATTTAACTATCTGATTTTATAACTGATATTAAACTGTTTATTTCCCAAACCATGCCTTAACAATAAAATGAACTCATAACATGAAGAATAAAAGTGTTCACAATCAGATAAAAGGAGTTAAAATTGAACCCTTACTCTGCCTTTTTGGCTGCAGTGCTGCCCTTGCTAACTTCAGTGTGGCTTTTTTTCCTCCCAAACCCGTGGGTGGGGTTAAGCTGTTGTTTGATTGGTTGGTAAAGGTCTGTTCTGATGGACAACAGATCACAATTGGTCTGTTGTACAAAAAAACATTAAAAAAGAAGACGACACATGATGTCCATTGGACGCAGGGTCTGAAAGGGTTAAGGTACAAAGTATATTGATCACAACAATGAGAGGATTTCAAAATGAAATATCCCATAATGAAATATCCCCAAATTTTTGTGAAGTGTATTTCTCCATTCTCCACTGAAGACCACCTGTTCAGATTTGTGCGGTAAAAAGTATTAGACATTGTCGTACTTGGAAACTAGAATTTTGGGCATGGGTGCTGAACTAAAAGTGCTAGACTGGCACCAAAAAGGTACCTGACTTCGAATAGTTCCAGCCTCAACTTAGAATAACACAGAATAACAACTTAAGCTATATATTACTATGCCAAAAAGGCAAGAATTGCAAATTACTCAGCTTTAGTCACCTCCAAAACAAATAATTGGTCAGAAAATTAGCTAGAAGTAAGAAAATGCTCTTCTAAGGCATGTATCGCTATTTTTTGTCACCATTATAGCTGAAGTGAATTCAAGTCAAATTCTTAAGTATTTTCTATCTTGTTTATTTCTTAAACAATTAGCTATTAGTGGAGAATATTTCTCACATGAAACACAGAGAGCCATTTCAGAGAGTGAAATATTTTTCATATACTCATCAACTAGATATGCAGCGATTGATCAGCCGGTGACTACAATTAGGTGGTTTTTATCATGATCTGCCATGATCAGTAATTGACTCATCAGTCACATACATAACTGATTCTGTGCTGATCACATTTATCCTGCCATTGTACACTTGTGACACTGAAGGGGTGTTTAATATATTAAAATGTATTTTTATCACTTAGTTAACACTCATGTTTTTTATTGTGTTGTACCTTATTTATGCCTGGGATTTGGCATAAAAAGTGTGTTTTAGCTAATTAACACCTGAGCATATATATTGTACAAAACATATAGCAGCCCTAGACCTTATTTCAAACATAAACAATCATAATAAACAATAAGTCTACACTCCTGGACAACAGTCAAAAACTGCTTTGTTCCACTCAACTTCCCCAGTTAGTTTAGTTTAGTTTGGTTTGGTTTAGGTTAGGTTAGGTTAGGTAGTTTAGTTCAAAATATGAGCCCAGTGGACTGTGGCAGATTACCAACTAAACAAGACAGAAAATATTTTGGAAGATTTCTGAATACTCAGCCATGTGTTACAAGTTTTAAATCAAACATTTACATCTGTTCATTATTTTATCATTGTGTACAGAAAGACTATATTAATTTATTTTGTTCCAGTGTTTTCCTCCCAACAGTTCACTTCAAATATCAAAGTTTTTCACCCACGAGTGAATTCCCCCAATTTTTCTCCAAATTTGGACACAACCTCTTGTTACCCCCTCCCATATGCACAAGCCCTACACCAAGGCCACAGAATGCTACTTTTTACCAACAGGCAGGCACTTTCTATGAAGAAACAGTGTGCAAGCAGCCACGTTACGGTCTCCTTATTCAAACGTCACCTTTGCCTACTTTTGCCTACCTTTGTGTTACTGATTTTGCTGTACCAGGAAAACCCTCATCCAGAATTCCCTTCATCAGACACGACGTGCCAGATCTGGTGCCAATTGGTTCAGACAACGCCATTTTTAAAAAGAGCAGAGAAAATAACAGGCAAAACTCTTTGTTTAGTGCTGTCATTGTGTCTGTGAGGCTGGTGGAAAAAGTTGCAATGACTGACAAGCTGGATCAGGTCCCTGGACCACTATGTATGAAAAATATAAATGCTGACCATTTTACACAGACATAAGGAAGGAAAGGGTCACAAACAAATGCTACACACCCTTCCTTTCTCCGTTTTTTTCCATTTGATCAGCCTGTTACCTTGGGTTCCTTTCCTGAAGCCCTTCATTTTGGTTTCTATAATGGGGCCTGTGATTTAAAACCGCAATGCATGTGCCTTAATCGTACAAAAATGTAAAGATTGTAACTAGGAGGGGAACTATTGTGGAATTTAATGACTGGCACGATAACAATATAACATACTGTTGCCATTTAAAGTAAAATAACTATTACATGTAGCCATGCTACTTAAGGACTAGTGATTACGAGTGCTGTGGAAAAGAATTCCCATTATCAACTTATCTTTATGGACGATTGCCATTTTTGGGTCAACAAGATTATATCAAACATGCATTATCTTGGCTAAAATTATTTTTTTTATAAAATTATTATTTTGAACCTGGCATCAATAAAGTAAGCAGCACAAAAGTCTCTGGCGTTTTTCCAAAAAATGTGAACTAATGGAAAGTCCTGATGTTGAAAACGCTTTACAAGCTCGTAACTCTGGAAACAGAAAAGTCATCAGGCACTGAAGTCAATGGAGAGGCAGATAAAAGTGTGTTTTCATTACTTAATAGCAAAGTACTGTCTCTTAAACTATCTACAAATTGGAAAAACAAGCCAGGAGAGAGTCATAAAACGAGGAACTTGTTCCCCCACACTCAGGCAGTTCCAGATCCTTCACGTGCCAAGACACAGGTGTTTGTGTCAAAGCACGCAGATCAAGCTTGTAAAGAACAGGCTTCACCTCGTTCACACACCACACCGAGCCAGAGAGTGTGTGAAAGTGGAGGGCTTAACCTATAGCATACATCTGACAGCCAAGTAACTTTTGGTGAAGCAATAAGCAAAACAACTGCTGACTGAAGGCATCTCTAGAGTTTGTGGAACCTCTTATTGTTCAACTGCTCTCTCGCACAGGGAATCCCTTAGGCATGTCATTACAGCAGCGCAGTGGAATTTCCGTCACCTTCTTCAAGTTGGGACAATTCCCAAAGCTAAGAAGACATAATACAGGTATAAGCAGGTGTTACCCAAAAGCTTTCAATACAATAAAATGGGTTTAGATATACAGTCAGTACAAGAATTATTGACACCCTTGGTAAAGGCGGAGAAAGTTTTCGCAACATAAAAGATTTTGCTTGATTGGTTTTATCTCACAAAAATCATGAAAAGCCAAACTTTAACTAGAGCCAAATAAATCCCACAACAACCTATTAACCTTTACCTGAGTGTTTAGGAACTCAGTCATACTTTATAAATCTTCAAGATACACAGTGAAGAAAATAATGCAATTTTACGCCCAAGCTTACAACGGGACTCGATCTTTGTGACACCCCTATTCCAGAGACAGCGAGGGCATATAAACAGCACATGTGGGGTGCTGAACTTTCCAGCATACTGAACTACTTTGGCGTGTCACAAAATCAAATGATGTGGTACAGTAAACTGTTCCCTCAGTTTGTTGACACTGCAGTGGTGAACAGCCACATCATTCACTGAAAACTGATGTTGGCTGAAAACAAAGGCCTCTTAGCCGGAAAGAATTCAGAGACGGCCTGATCCCACAGATTGCAGAGAGAGATATACTCGTTCCAGTGCCTTGCCAGTATTGTACTCACTGTGACGATCATACCAATAAATATCTTGGGGGAAAAAAATCAATTGAAAAAGAGAAGACACCGTGGTCTTCATCGTGATCGGCCATCACCTGTGATCTGCTATGCAGTCTCATGTAACCAATTTTGGGCCAGTCACATTTAACCAGCAGCCATTTAACTATGACAACAGCAGCACAAACATAGCCACACATGAACAGCACAGTGGTTTTACATACTTTTATTCAGAAAGTTCACGTGTTTAACCTACAGAACTCTAAACGCGGAGCAGCCGGCTATCTTTCTTTAGCAATGAACAAGTTTCTATCAAAAGAAAGGTTCAACAAAAAATATTTTCTAATTTATAACTCAGTTGGGGTCGACCAATAATGCAATCGGCTACTCACACTTTTAAAAAATCAGAATCGGCCAAGAAAACTGCAGGTGCATCTCTACTTGATAACACAATGTACCAAATGCAACCCATTAAGGGCACTCGGTCACTTTGAACCATGCTGAAGCACGAATGTCCCCCCCTGATCGTTTATATACACTAAACAAAGAACGCCCAGGAACGCTTTCATCATCCTTATACTCCCTCACACCTCATGATTGGACTTACTTTGTGGCTTTTTTACTTTGTGGTTTTCGCTTTGGGGTGCTGACACACACCACTCTAATACACCTTATAATAAATACACTGATTACGCAACGCATTGATTTTTGGCTTCTTCGTGCTGTGCGGATATAAAGCCTAAATGTCTTAATTTGATTTCGGAATAAGCTGTAGACATGACTACTTGAATAATCGAAAACTACAAATCTGACTATGAGTAGAATTTTAAATATTAAAACATTCAATTCTCTAGAGTGTCAAAGTATTGCCAAGCTCGGTCACTTTACTTTAACTTAGCTTTAAAAATACAATTGCTCCAAGCCTAGATTTATCCATCAAATTGTCAGACGGTAAGTCTTGATTCATCACTTCACAGGATGCACAGCCATTCGCTTCTATAACACAGGGAACAAGAGATAAAAGGGAGAAGGTGGAAGAGCAGGGGAAAGTACATTTGCTTTTGCTTAAGGTTTAATTGCATTCATTTAATAAAAGAAAACATCGCGAGAGGGACAGGGAGAGCCACATTTCTGTTTTACACCTGCTTGCACAGTAATGCACCATTAAATTCTGTGGCATTCAAATTATGCCTTCAAACAAGGTCACGTACAAGATAATGCTTCAAGGACCTGCACTGTAATGTTTCTGGCTGAAATGGTTTGGGCTTAATTTAGTTTGCTGAAGACAACAAATGAAGTAGACACTAGAAAAATGTTAGAAACAGATAGATAATTTATTATGAAATGCCTAAATGGCTATGTAGCAAAACTTTGTGTACTTTTTCCTACAACAAGTTGGTTCCTGCTCTCTGAGCAGCACCCCACGACCCTGAACTAGACAGCTGTAAAACTTGGTATGCAGGCAAATAAGGAAATGGTTGTGTGGTCTGACTACTTTTGGATAGTGTACCTCTTGATGAGAGATTGAAGACCGCTAGACATGGCTCTACGATGCACTGTAAGACGTTTTGCCTAGCTGACAGACTTTGAGAGGGGGCGCATCAATGGACTTACAGAAGCAGTTTAGTCATTTTGACTAATTGATTTTTGACCATTCTGGTCCAGCTGAGAGGATTGTTTGATCTGCTGACGGCTTCCATAGCTTTGTTGTCCACCATCCAGACACAGGTGGCACCTTCACACCTTTGTCTCAGTTCATTTTCTGGTGCTTAGAAGACAGAACATCCAGTAGGTGCCCTGCCATTGACAGAAAGCAAATGTCCCCTTCGTTTGCGGTGGTGTCGTGAATGAGATACCTGGACCACGATGGGCTGAAAACATTTCATTCAGGTCTTGTCTGAGGACCCAGATCAGGTTTGATTTGAGTATGGAGGCTTTGTGACGAGAACATTAATCCTGTCTTTGCTGTGGAGCCCTAAATTGTTGATGTGATAATCTGGGAAGCCAACGCATAGTAGCGATACAAGGTACACTAACAACTTAGGGGTATATGCAGGGCTTCCAACTGGCATTCTTAGCAGGACAATGCTCACCTACACAGCAAACAAACATATATATATAATAATATATAATATAATATATTATATATATATATATATATATATAAGTCCGTCTCCATGTGCATATGTGGGACTATGGTAGCCTAGTGGTTAAGGCACTGGTTCAAAC
>JAUZST010010750.1:0-12257 GCA_034779995.1 Parotocinclus haroldoi | reverse complement strand
AGAGAGAGAGAGAGAGAGAGAAATATCAGTATTTGACTGCCTAAGACTTTTGCACTGCACTGTATAATGCCAATATCACGTTTTATTGCAACTGATAAACCTAATAATAAATATTGAAACACAAAATTGCTGAATCAAAGTGAACTTTTATTTAAGCTGTAAATGGACTGTCACTTTTTAAATCTGTTTATAGTAATTGGGGTCACTTTTTGTTTAAAACATGCATTGTTTCTCAAATAATTTCTTTTATCGAATGTAAAATCAGTAAAATCAATGTGTGGTTACACATCGTCTTACACGATTCATCTTCTATAATCAGGTGGCCTTGACCTAATTCAGCATGATATTTTGCAGCAAAACAGCAAAGATCTTTAAATATACATAACAATGGGTTCTTTTGGGTTTTGATTCATTATTTATAAGCATTTTATGTCAAACACATCTTGACTGTTGCCAAGAATATCTTATTGTTTCCTATCTAGCTATAGAATCTGAATGCTGTAAACTTTCGTTGTTTACATTGTGGGTAGATGATATATAGGGTTGTGTCGGCATGTAGATGACGTTCTTTTATAGACTTGGAGACTTGCAAATTTGTAACTGTGACATTTATGTACATTTTTGCCTCTCGTGTCCTCTCTTGCACTGAGCAAGATAAGCAAAATACATTAAATTAATCTTCTAAGCAAATTCATTCCAACTTTACCCCCTCGACTTCTTATCCTCTCGAATCTGGACAAGGTTGCAGGAGAGCCAGTGCCTAGACAAGGGTGCCAGTCCATCGTAGGGCAGTGGGTACTCATTCACACTTTAGGGATACTTTAGAGTATGTATGAAACTGTATTCTTTAAACTTGTTTAAATTATTGCCATAGCAATGGATATGTGCATGTAGTTATTTAGAATCTAAAATGATTTCTAATGCGCATATAGTGCTGTCTAGGGCTCTTCTTGCCCTGCTGCCAGCTAGGCACCAGCTCTTCTGCGACCCTGTCCAAGATTAAGCAGTCAAGCAAAATAAATGAATTAATTAATTCAGGTTGTGACTGAATTATTTTCAAATCTCTTCCAATCTTTGCTGCTAAGGTTTGCATATCAAAGCCAGTCGGCGAGATCCTGGGTATAGCAGTAGTAGAATCCGGTTGGGGCTCCATCTTGCCAACGGTGGTGGTAGCAAACCTGCTGCATGGGGGTGCTGCCGAGCGCTCAGGAGATCTAAGCATCGGAGATCGGATCATGTCTGTAAATGGCTCCAGCTTGGTAGGCCTTCCTATTACCACCTGCCACAGCATCATCAGAGTAAGCTCTCAATATGTTTTCCTTTTTCTTTGTACAACAAATACGAGATTGAAGCCAGGTTTGCAAGTGATAAACAGCAGTGTTGTGGTGTAGTCAAATGTTAAGCCTACCTACCCACCCCAAATGCATTCCACTACCCCCATTCAAATGTTAGTGTATTGTATTCAGCAGGTGCCTGTATCCAGATTTATCCAGGTTTATATTACCTTTAGGAGATGTTCTCTGTGCCAGCAATAGCAAAACATCTCCTAAAAAAACTTATTTTGAAACTGGAGGCATTCCTATAAGTAGTTAACTGATAATACTTTTGCGACTTGCGTTTAGTTTTTTAGAAATTTGTCAGAGTTTATGATTTCTTTTTCAAAAATCACATGTACAGGTATTCACTGTTTAACATATCAACGTATATTCACTTTAATGTCCAAGAAATAAACTGCTCACAAAATTGGGGGAAATTTCAAAATGAAATACCCCCAATAAAATATCCACAAAGTTTTGCGGACAGTTTTTAATAATAAATAAAAATAATAAGTTACAGGTAGTGTGTACAATTAGGCATTGTACAGAATGCATAGAAACTGTATAGAATGTTACCCTGCTCAGAAAAATAAATTTGATAACTTGATAAATTGATTTATATTGTATTGGGGGGTATTTAATTTTGAAATATCCCCTCATTTTAAGAGCGTTCTTTCCCTAGACATTGTATATAATAGCTAGGCCTTATACAGAACAAGTAGAAAATGTGTGAAATGTTAAGTTTGTTACTTTCCTGTCCCATTTTCAGCATTCTACACAATGTTTAATTTCACACACTGCCTGCAACATGTAGATCTAATTCCTGGCTGAATGACAGAAAACAAGTGCAAGGGAACCCTTGTGACACCTGCTGTCAGAAAAGAGAATTGCAGTCTTAATGGCATAAAACATTTCATTTCCATTTCAAATTTTATAAAAGATAAAGGGATAATTACTGTATTGTACTGTACAGCAATATACTAAATGTTCTCATATTGTGTTACAGTTTAAAGTATAAAAAATGTGTGGAAAGTATATAACCTAGCCTACTGTGTGACTATGGTAATGTCTGGTCCATCAGTGTCCTGTTTCACAAATGTAGTGCAGAAGTTGAACAGCACACTTATACACCTGTATAACTTAAGGAATATACTATACTAAGGCCTATTGCTTGTTTCGCAGCTGCGCCGACAATTATATTTGAAGAATACCAAATTTTTTTTGGTATTTCTTGGATCTGCCGCAGCACCAATGGTTGAAATAAAAAAAAAAAATTAAAAAAAAAGTTTCTTTTTTAGATTTTTCTGTCCTCCGGTGGAGAGGCAACTATTTTATTCTGTTCTTTTAATTTTGTTCCAGATTCTCTTTAATTTAATAAAATATTAAACAAAAATGTATTTCCTTGTATTGATTCCACATAGTCCTCGAGAAATTAAAAAGTGCTGAAAAATAAAGATTTTTTTTTCCCCCTCCCTTCTCAGTAGATTCTTAAGTAGGGACGTCCGAGGAACAAGCAATAAAAAGTCTGGCCTAATATTACTACTATTTTAAGTGTATATGTCAAATCTTAGTGATTTTCTAGTGGGTAACTGAAATCCAAAATCATTATCAAAACATAAGTTTCACTGTTATCATTAAATATCCATTTAAGGTTTTTATCATTTACCCTTGGATATCATTTACCCATTTCTGTGAACATGTGCATTCATTTATTCATTCATTCGTAGCCACTATTTACCTGGACAACACAGCAAAGAATCTTGGTGTGGTCTTGGACAACATCCTAATCACATCAACCAGCAGATTGTACACATTCTTCTTCTGCACAATATCAGAAGAATACTGATCATTTTCTTACCAGAGTAACTGTTTAGATCTTCAAAAAACCTCTTGTCATTTCCAGGTTTGAGTACTGCAGTGTTTTTCTTGTGGATCTGACTCTATATTCCATTGCTCCACTCCAGAACCTTTAGTATGGTTCACAATCTACCAAGGTTTTCACATGGAGCTAAAGTGGGCATCTAATGTAAAACACTTTTCTTAGCTTTCCAGGTCTTTCATTCTTTAATTTAGAACTGCACCCTTGCATGCCATCTCTGGTCTTCAGTGCCTCTTGTACATCCTTCACTAAGATTGAACCATGCCCACCAGGTCACCAGATCTTGATTTTCAGTGTCTTGGCTACTCCTCGGTTTGAATGAGCTGAGCTGCCACCACCCATCAGAACGGCCCAGGGTCTGTCTTCTTTCTCAAACGTCACCTTCTTAAACAACATCCTGAATAATGGCTCTTCAGTCTTTTGCACTATTTTTGTACCTGCTCTTTGTAAATATTTTTGTCAACTTTATCCTTAAGCTCTCATTTGTTTTTTATGCCTTTGGTGCCAAACTTGCTTTGGCTAGAGCAACCAGAGTTTCCCAACCTCTGTGCCGCGGCATATAAATGTGTTATGACAAATCATAAGGTGTATGATTGGATAAGATTATCCAATTTCACCGAGCAGCGTGAACAATACCATTCACTTCCACTAGAGAACACTGCAGCTTCTTGCTTCAAATAAGTAGGTTGCCAACTCCCAGTAAAACAGAAGAATGGTTCACACTGTGGAAGTAAATTGAGATTAGATTTTGATTCTGTTGTAATAAATGCTTTATGTGACATTGTGATACTGATCTGTCTAGTAGCGCGAGTTCTGATTTTTCTAATGCGAAATATGTCGTGGCTCAAAAAGGTTGAGAAACACTGTGCTAGAGAGCATAATGTTTGGAATCTGGAGCACTAGAAAAGGATCTTATGAGCCCAGATTGAACTTTTTGAAGTGTTGTGAGATTAAGAAGTGATACACCCATCGTGTATAGTGCTGATTGTACAGGAGGCAGTGTTGTGATCAGGGCTTGCTTCAGTGAGATGAACTGAATGACCAGGCTATTCCATCAATTAATTTTCATTTTCTGATTTCACACGCATATTTCAGGATGACAATGCACCGTGCAGAAAAGACACAGACTGGATCTGCAATCTGATGCATTTAAACCTTGCGTAGGTGGTAGAACCTACAGTTCTTTGGGTGAAAATACCTTGTTAATAGCAGAGATCAGAGGAGAATGGCTGATAGATAAGCAGCAGTGCCACTCTTTAAATCCAAAGAGGATCTCAACCTCCAAACCTGGTCAGTAGAAGACAGGAAAAACATCGCCTGCTCTGATGAGTCTCGGGTTTCTGGTGGTAGGCTCAAACATGAAAGCACTGATCCATCCTGCCTTGTATCAACAGTTTATGCTGCTGGCTTCTTATGCCTAACTGTGAGTTCACTGTATTCTAATGGATTCCACACAGTCCCCAGATCTCAATCCAATAGAGCATATTTTGGAAATGGTGTGGGATTTGCAACGTGGATGTGCAGGTGAACTGTGTGATACAATAATGTCAATATTATCTAAAAGCTCTGAGCATTGTTTTTAGCATCCTGTTGTTCTGAGGGCATAAGGGGGTCCAACCTGGCACTGTAAAGGTGTACCTAATAAAGTTGCTGATGAGTGTATATGCATGTTGATTTGACAGAATCTCCAATGTTGTGACTTTATTCTATTGGTTAACAAAAATATCCCACATTCCAAAGACAAGCATTATGTCTGCTGGTTTCTCTAAAGTGTCCCAGTATGACATATTGCCACTATGTCTTTTAAATTGTGCAGCCACTTTGGCAAAAAATACATTGACTTATCCAACAACATCTAATCATGGCATAGGACATTTATTTAGATGGGAATAAGGGTGGGAGACAAAATGAAAATGTACGTAAGAAAGTATTATCAGTTTTCCGTGCAGAAATTGTAATTATAGAAAGTGACTTAATGATTTGAGAGTAACATTGTCTCTTCACTCAACAGGACTTGAAAAACTACTCCAAGGTGAAGCTCAGCATCGTCCACTGTCCACCGGTCACCATGGCCATCATTAAAAGACCAGACCCCAAATACCAGCTGGGCTTCAGTGTGGAAGATGGGATTGTATGTTACCCTGTTAAGTAATAGTGTTACTCTGTGACCATCTTTAGTACGTTTTAATACATTTTAACATAGTTTTTGTCAGATTTGCAGTTTAATGCGAGGAGGCATCGCAGAGAGAGGAGGAATCCGGGTTGGCCATCGCATTATTGAAATCAATGGGCAAAGTGTAGTGGCTACACCCCATGAGAAAATCATCCATATCCTCTCAAACGCAGTTGGCGAGGTATAAGTGCAGTTTTTTTCAACCTATCTTAAACCACTGCATGTTATTTGTGACTAAATAAACAGATCTGGAGTGCATTACTGGTGAGAAACATAATCATGTGTGTGCTCATTTATAGATTCATTTGAAGACGATGCCTGTATCTACATATCGCCTTCTAACTGGACAAGAACAGCCTGTATATCTCTGAAAGAGATGATCACGATGTTACATTATCAAATGCAGTTTTTATTTTGGTGCTCTGCACAAAGTGTAAAGACACTTAAGGTTAACAGTCACTTAATGCACTTCATATGTACATTGAAAATCATGATGTTATGATGCTCTCAAGCTTAATGCTGGAATTTTAGCTCAGCTGTACACTAAAAGAGACTTTTATGCATTACACAACTTGCACATATTCCATTGTGCCTTGAATCATCCATGTTGGGGGAAATACTATGCAGTTGTTTCCTTTGCATGGATCTGTTGCATTAAAGATTAGCTCATTTGGATTAAAAACATACACTTTGCTGGAAGTGCTTAACACAGGTACATGCTGTGTTTAAATTGTCAGGCTGAATGACTGAAATTATTGACTCACCTTTGACATTACTTTAAGCTGTCTGGATTTAGAACTAGATAGATTTGAACTCCTTCTACCTGTACATGAAACATTTGTACAAAAATTACAACTAGGGTGTCAATCGCTTCATTTCAAAGCATATTTTCTATTTTCTGATGTTACTAGAAATGCGCTTTTTCATCAAATGATGTGATGGTAATGTCTTCCCCACTATTTAGTGTGGCGTAGGACATGTCATGTAGGGCTATGTTATCTTTAAAAGCCTTGGAACGTACACTCACTGATCACTTTATTAGATATAATTGTTTCTAGAATCACTGTCCATTTGATCAGCTCTACTTACCACAGTTAAGCACTTTGTGGTTTTACAAATACAAACTGTAGTCAATCTGTTTCTCTACATACTTTAAGATTGCCAGCCTTTCTGTCAGTCAGTCCTTCATCAGCTGTTGGTGGATGGACTATTTTCAAATCCACTCAAACCAGCACAACACACACTGACACCACCACATCACTGTCACCACCCAAATCCAGTCTGTAATTGTAAAACTATAAAGTGCGTTTACAACCCCATCTTCAGTAAAGTTGGGACGTTGTTTGAAACATAAATAAAAACAGAATAGGATGATTTGCAAATCATTTTCAACCATATTTAACTGAATACACTACAAAGACAAGATATTTAATGTTTAAGCTGATGAACTTTATTGTTATTTGCAAATATTGACTCATTTGGAATTTGATGCCTGCAACACATTTAAAAAAAGTTGGAGTAAAGGCAACAAAAGACAGTTGGAAAGTTGAGGAAAGTCCACATTTCAAATTTTTGGAAAGTTTTTGGAAATCATGGATCATGTCCTCCGAGCCAAAGAGGAAAAGGACTTTCCGGATTGTTATCAGCGCAAAGTTCACATGTTTTGGAGCAACAAATTCTGCAGTCCAAGCAACTTCGCAACAAGACAACGATAAGCCACATTCTGCACATTACAACAGCGTGGTAAAAACGAAAGAGTGCGGGTGCTAGACTGGCCTGCCTGCAGTCCAGACCTGTCACTCACTGAAAATGTGTGGTTCATTATGAAGCACAAAATACGACAACAGAGACCCCGGACTGTTGAATTAAATTGTACATCAAGCAAGAATGGGAAAGAATTCCACCTACAAAGCTTCAATAAGTATTGTCCTCAGCTCTCAAACACTTAATGAGTGTTGTTAAAAGGAAAGGTTATGTTACACAGTGGTAAACATGCCCCTGTCCCAACTTTTTTGGAACATGTTGCAAAATTAGTGAATATTTGCAAAAAACAATAAAGTCTATTTGTTTGAATATTAAATATCTGTTTTTTGTAGTGTATTCAAATGAATATGGGTTGAAAAGGATTTGCAAGTCATTGTATTTTGTTTTTATTTTTGTTTTACACAGTCCCAACTTCATTGGAATTGCGGTTATATATGGTAAGTGGAACTGATAAAGTTGAACACGGTGTGTAGTAATAGGGGAGTATATCTAATAAATAGATATTCAATTAAGTTTTAAAAGTAACAAAAGTACCAATAATTGTGACGCTGACTGTAGTAGACTACCTTACTCCCTACTATAATTGAAAACCTTTTAGCTACACCAATAGCTGTGAAGACAGATATTCTTTAGGTTTGCAGTAATGGCCTGCAGCTAACCCTGCAGATAACTCGTGGTTGACCTAATGGTTTTGAACTTGTGTTTTAATATTTTAGAACTTCAAAGATGTCAGTGTTCTCGTTTGTGGTGCAGTCCAAACATGAAGTGTTGTTTTAAGTGCCTTTGGGAAAAAAAGTGTCACCTTTAATTCAAGTCAGACATAGGCAGCCTTTGTAGCCTTTTAATATACTGGCTGTATTTAAATTAGTTTGCAATGTATTCTAGCAGTACCAGTCACCAACCAATAGCATCAGGTAGCGGATTCATGTGGAAAATATGAATAGTTCAGGAATACCAAAGATACTTCAATAACATACTGCTAGGATCAGATATCCATGCATGTTGTTGTTGTGGTTCAGTGTCAATCGCATATAGTTATTTTAACATTATTTCTGTCTACTATTAAATTACATTCAAATAAATTATATTTAAGTCTGGTTAAGAAATTGGTGACTTATTTGATTTGTTACTAAAGATGAAAAAAGAAAATTAAACATCCATTCACTCATTTTCATACTGTAATGCTTCAAATTCAGGTTCACAGGGAACCAGGTCTAAACTGGCAGCACAGGTGCAGGAAGGGAACTGACCCCAGACAGGGTCACATGCTGGGACATTATGTCTCAATTTCAGCTACAGGTACTGGTGAGCTGCGTCTATCTAGCTCAGTTAACTTAAAAAGTTCATTAATACTTTGGAGTACAGGAAAATGTATGAGAATGACTTGCTTCCAACAATTGTAAATGATCACATTACTCTTTAACAAGACAATGCTCCTGCTAACACTGTAAATACCACCAAGAGGTGGTTTGAGAAGTCCCACCAGACTCATCAGGATCAGTGTTTGTCTTAAATGTGAGACCGCATATTCTCTATCAGAGTTCAGACAATCAAACAACACAACACAAAACTCAGAAACAACCACTCCTCAACACTTTATATCCCTTACCATTGCCATAAAACTTGCAGACAACATTTTACAGAAATAGGAGTCCATGTTGCACCAGGACTCTTATTTCTGTAAAACGCTGTCTGCACGTTTTACCCTCAAGACTTTTAGGAAATGGCATTTAGGAAATCAGGAAGACATGCTGTCCCATACTAAGTAACTTTATTTCCTAAACATTTTTTGATGTTGAGAGCATTAAAAGCTTCATATGTTTTATATTATTATTATTGTATTATTAATAATTTACATTATTAGCTTGAGTGTATACAGTAAACCAGCACAGTATCTTGAACCAATATATGTGGCTACTACACACGGTTCCAGCCTACACAAAAAAAATCCAAACATTATGACCACAAGGGTTTTAGTAAGATACAGTATAACGAAAACATTGGGTTGATTAACGCCTTGAGACAGCTTGGTGCACTCTCTGGAGTTGAAATGTGTTTGAATGAATGAATTAATATAACCACTGCACAGATGGTTTTTGGAAATAATCTCTCATTTGGAATTTGATGCCTGCAACGCGTTTCAAAAAACTTGGGACAGGGGCATGTTTCCCACTGTTTTACATCACCTTTCCTATTAACAACACTCATTAATATTTTGGGAACTGAGGACATCAGTTGTTGAAGCTTTGTAAACATGGACAGGCCTGAAAAAGATGTTGCTGCAAAACCTGTTTGTACATTTCAGCATTACTGGTGCTTCCACAGATGTGTAAGTTACCCATACCATCAGAGATGCTGGCTTTTGAAATTTGCACTAATAACGATGTTTGGCCCGGAGGACACGACGTCTATGATTTCCAAAAATGATTTGAAATGTGGACTCATCAGACCACAGGACAATTTTGTACTTTGCATCAGTCCATCTCAGATGAGCTCGATCTCCCAGAAGCCGGCAGTGTTTCTGGGTGTTGTTGACATATGGCTTTCTGTTTTCTGAAGTTCCTGAGCCCATGTGGTAATATCCTTTATGTCAGAATGATATTGGCTTTTAATGGAGTGCCGCCTGACGGGTCGAAGGTCATGGGCATTCAATGCTGTTTTTCGGCCACTTACTTGCAGAGATTTTTCCAGGTTCTCTCCTTGTTTGTGAACGACTGAGCCTTTCGGATATGCTCCCTTTATGCCCAATCAACCTGTTCGCCTGCGTAATGTTCCGAATGTTTTGAGCAAAGTCCTCAGCTTTCCCAGTGTTTTACTGCCCCTGTCCCAACTTTTTTGGAACATGTTGCAGGCATCAAATTAAAAAACAATGAAGTTTATCAGTTTGAACATTAAATATCATGTATTTGTAGTGTATTCAATTGAATATGGGTTGAAAGGGATTTGCAAATCATCCTATTCTGTTTTACTTATGTTTTACACAACATCCCAACTTCATTGCAATTTGGGTTATATAAAGTATCCCCTCAGACACTTAGTTAGGTACTGTTCAACTGTTTATTACTGTAAGTAGCTAAACAGCTATTGCTATTTGGCACCTTGCAGCATCTCAGTATATTTAGATATGTAGACATGGTCAATATAATCAGCTACAGTTCAGCTGATTACCCAGTCTCAGAATGGAGAAGAAAGATCAAGTCAATTTTATTTATATATCATTTATATCATTTATATAGCACTAAAGGTCAATAAAAATTGAGCAAGCCTAATGCAACAGTGGAAAAGAAAAATGTTGAAGGAAGAAACCTTGGGAGGACCAAGACTCAAAAAGGGACCCATCTTCTTTGGGTGGCTTAGATATTACGTTAATAGTTACATTTGTATTAATAGTAAAATGAAGTATTGTAAAAGATTTAAGATTTAAGAAAGTGATTTACCATTTTAAAAACAACTGGCATGAGTGTCACTGTAAATGAATAAGAAGATAATATTCCAGAGTGTTATTAATGACTTTAATCACTTTGGGCCAGACTAAAAACAGGTTTTTCTTACAGTAATGGACTATAAGTCTATAAGAGATATGTAATTTACCTGGCCCAAAGTAAAAATCACTTTGGTCCAGACTAAAAACAAGTTTTATAATAATAATAATATTATTAATAATAATAATAATCAAAAGCCGAGAAACAAGAATAATCCATTCCCTATTATTATTGTTAGTGTATTTTTATTATTTTATTATTATTTTATTTATTTCAGAGCACCTTTAAAGTCACCCAAGAGCAATGTACATTAAGTTCAAAGAATAAATATAACATAAAACTGAAATACGTGATTGGTATTCATCTACTAGCAATGAAAGACAGTTCAAATAAACTGAAGGCACATCGTATTTTTTTTAAAGAAATTACATATTTTATTACGTAAGTCTCATACTTTACAGTCACAGTGGTGATTTAACATAGCACGTTCCAATCCCATCGTCCTCAATACCGCATCTGCACATAAAATACAGAATGGTGAATGCACCCTCTGAGTTACAGCTGTTCTCTGATTCAGGATGATGAATAAGGAGGAAACTTCATCCGGCGAAAAAGACATTGAATAACGAGCCAAACGAATCGCAGGCTGCGAATAAGTAGCCAACTTCAGCCTCGTTATATTTACAGTATTTAACAGACGGCCAACTTACAAAAGTGCTTTAAAAAAGCAGTAACATAATTTATTGCTAATAATCAGGAACCTACACAAGAATACACTCGTGAAACGGTTGTGTTTTTAGGTTTGTTTGTTTGTTGTTTTTTTGTAATACTGGTGAAATATGTAATATACTAATACAGTAAGTACTACATAGCACAGAGTATGTATTTATTTCAGTATTTAGTGTATATATATATATAAGCCCTCTGTCAATTTAACAAGGACGCAGGCTGCCGTAAAGTGCCGGTAGCTGTTGTAAACATTAACCACATGAGGCGGGCATTTAAAGCACTGGTGTATTTGATTGGCCTTAAAGTCAATGCGTTGGCTGTATTTTCATGTAAGCCCCGCCTACCAGCCTTTCTTCCTTTAGAAATGTTTTGCCGGCTCCATCAAGAGACAAGAGGTTAGATTATATCAATTTCTGCTTCAACAGAGGGATTTCAGCAAACACCACAGGTAAATACATAGTACTACATTAAAGGACTTAATAACATGGTTACTTGGGGTTGTGTAAGAGACTATGTGATGGTGAAGTAGGTTACCGGATAACCCGTTGAGCAGGTTCATCTGTTAACAAGTGCCTAATGTTCACTTTCTTACTCAGTTTTTTAATACAGTATGGATGAAGAGTTCAGGTAAACAGATTTTTCACGGTAACTCCATATCCATTTCTCTCTATATTACAATACAAACGTTTTATTAGGACGGAATATTTCATGCACAAAAAAGATTAATGCGTGATCGATTTATGTCAGCAGGTGTCACAAGATGTTGCTTGTATTAGTTTCTGTCATTCAGCTATGAATGAGATTGTGTGTGTGTGTGTGTGTGTGTGTGTGTGTGTGTGTGTGTGTGTGTGTGTGTTTGTGTGTATATAGACTTGGCCCTGCCTGTTTCTGTCAGGTCCCAACACACATAGCTC
>JAUZST010010749.1:0-12257 GCA_034779995.1 Parotocinclus haroldoi | reverse complement strand
TACTGGACTATGGACCAGAAGGTCCAGGGTTCAAATCCCACCTCTGCCACAGTTGGGTCCCTGAGCAAGGCTCTTAATCCCTAACTACCTCGATTGTAAGTAGCTCTGGATAATAGCATCTGCTAAATGTCATAAATATAACTTGTTTTACTGTATTGTCGCAAAGCAGTTTTGACAGTGGAAAGGAAAAAAAACTCTGTGCATGCTGTAAGAAACCTTGAGAGGAGAGGCAAACAGAAACCCAAAATCTTTAGACATCAAAGATGATATGCATAAGTATTAAACCATGTAATTCAGTTCAGGATTTTTGGAAAAAAAAAAAAAGTACAAATTGAAATAGATTAAAAGAAAATGGAATAAAAGAGAATATAAAAGTATGGCTAACATTTATAAAATGGAGATTATAAAACAATAGAATCCGTTACAATAGTAAACACTTTATTAGGTCCACCTTGTTATTACTGGGTTGGACCCTCTTTTGCCTTCAGAACTGCCTCAATTCTTAGTTTCTTAGGAGATGGAAACATCCCTCTGAGATTTTGCTCCATTTTCCACGATCTGCTCTTTTCACCACATCCAAAACTTCCTGTCATGCTCAAGAAACCATGTTAAGATTATTTGAGCTTTGTGATATGGCGTGTTATCCTGCTGGAACACTGTGCTCACACGGCTGGGGCATTTAATCCATGCTCAGTTGAGGCCAAGAAAATATCCCCTGCACCATTACACCACCATACGGTTGATCTGTTGATACAAAGCAGGACGGGTCCATGCCGTATGCTCCAAAGTCTGACCCTACCCTCAGAATGTCACATTAGAGCAGACCAGGTTGTACTGACCATGCGAAGATGCCTAAACACATCAAGTTTGTGCCGTATGATTGGCTGATTAGATATAACAAGGAGGAAAAGAGGTGTACCTAATAAAGTGGTTAAGCGTATAAGAAATGAGTGATTATCCTGACGTCACCAAGTTCAGTAAGCAGAGTTACTATGGGCCGACGATGTCCTCCAGAGTGGGGAAGTTTGGTGACCTGGCATCCTCGGTCAACAGGAGAAAGAGGAAAGGTCAGATTGGTTTCAACTCTTTACTCAGGACTAGCGATGTCCAACAAGATAATGCCCAAAACAGTTGTTTAAATGCTTATTCAGATCGTTAGAAGGTTAAACGAATATCCAAAGCTCAATCAGGTCTTGGTTTTTTAAGATCTTAAAGGAACATCCCTCAAAAATGCACCGCGACCAGTAATAAATGAAAGCTAGTTCCCGCATGTTAGCGTTACACCGTGGTAATTGGTCCCTCTAGCATTGCTGGCTATGTTAGCCTTTCTGAATGACGTGTTTAAATCAAAGGGGCTTCATTAGCTTCTCATATAAGCTGCTTCTGGTCTGCATGGCTGGTCTTCTCACTCCATGCCAGGAGTTAGTGTAATTAAAGGACAGCTGGGATTGTAAATCTCATCCAAGCGCTGATCTGAACAGATGTTAGCCGTAAAGTGATGGCACAGAGCTTAGCGTGGACGTGGTCTGTTTGATGCCATCAGCCGACTGCGATCTGTTGCGCGTCGTTGGCAGACGTCCATCTTGGCAAGGGTGTGGATGAGAAAGGATTGAATGTAAAGCTGGAATTTAACGTCTATGGATGCGATTGAAAAGAAGAGCCGATTCTGAGGGTTCACTTACTTCCTCCGCTAAAGAGAGTGGATTTTTGAGTGAGAAATGTCAATGTCAGACTGGGACAAAGAGTGGGATTGAGTGCAGATTGTTTGTTGAGTGTCGTAGCTGACCGTGTCCACCCCTCTATGAGCACACAAGTGTATGGTAATAAATAAGGTCATGAGTGTAAACATCTTCTCACGGTTACCTCCAGCAGGATGTCGTGCCATGTCACAGATCTCAGATCATTTCAAACTAGCTTCAGAAACATGACAATCAGTTTACAGTCGTCTATTGGTCTCCAGTCACCAGATCTCCATACAAATAGCGCTCAGTTGGGATGCGGTGGAACAGGAGATTTGTATCCTGGATCATCGTGATGCTATCATTTTAATATGGACCAAAATCTCTGAGGAACGTTTCAAGCCGTGAAGAATTAAGGCCGTTCTTGAAGAAAAGAGGGGGGTCAAACTGCACCTAATAAAGTGCGTGTAAAACATTAGCGTTATGTATGTAAAATTACCTATGCAGTGACAGAGAATTTTGGCTGTATTACCCACCCCTATTCTGTAACTAGTTTAGGCGGTTAGCTGAGTCTAGTCAGTTTGATGTATTGCTTTATGGGATCCACTGCTGTCTACTTGGAAATACCAGTTAATATACACTGAATTTGGCTGGTTCTGTAGTAGAGCCGACACCTCACATCAAGAAGGTCCTTGGGTTGATCCCAAGGTGGAGCAGCCCTGGGTCCTTTCTGTGTGGAGTCTGCATGTCCTCCTCATGTCTCTGCAGGTTTACTCTGGGTACTCCAGTTTCCTCACACAGTCCAAAGACATGCAAGTCAGGTTAATTGATTAAACTAAATTGACATCCACTTGTGTCAACACTTGTGTCTGCGCGTGTGAGACTAGTCTCGAGATGACCTTGTGTATATCTGTAACACAGCAAGCAACCGAAAACAAGTGGCCTACTACAACGGGAACGAGAGATTACTTGTTCCATTTCTAAATGTATGAATATATTTAGAATTTTTTAAGAAACAATTTAAAAGTGCTCTATTTTACATTTTTCTTTTTATCTCTGAAGTCATTAAACAGTGATAACTGGCCAAGAAATGAATAAAATAATCCAAGAAAATTGTCATCATGGCATATCATGAACTAGCAAAGTAATTTATATCAGTGAAAGAAACGACGTCGCTGATGCTGCTCAACTTAAAGACTTTTGTCACCGTGTTTAGCGACTAACCAGAACTCGGGCGGCACGGTGGGCATTTCTGCTGCCTCATAATCAGAAGGTTCACCTTCGGGTACAATCCCAGGGTGGAGTGACCTGGATCCTTTCTGTGTGGAGCCTAAATGTCCTCCCTGTGTCTACGTGAGGTTACTCGGGTTTCCTCCCACAGTCCAAAGACATGCGTGTTAGGATAATTGATTACTCTCAATTGGCATCGTGTGTGTGTGTGTGTGTGTGTGTGTGTGTGTGTGTGTGTGTGTGTGTGTGTGTGTAATTAGTTCTGATATAACATTGTGTGTGTCACTGAGATGGCCAATGATGCCGATAGCGACGTTTAGCAAACCAAATAAGCAAACATAACTTTTGGGTTTTATGTGGATTGTCGTACCTTGTTGGTGCATCATCACTACCGACCGGACTGGATTACGCGCCTTTACGTGTCTTTAGATTGTTGAGTGCTTTGTTCGGGGCGCCCATGAAATCCGAATGAATTCGTTTGAATTTGGGGGAAACCGTTTGACGTCTGCGTTGCTCGAGCGAAGAGTCTGAATTCAAAGGTATCCCGTGTATGTTCGTATTTTTTGCACTGGACACATTGCTCCACAAGTTTTTCAAGTTGAAACAAATTGAAAATCCAGTTAATCAATGACCTCACTTCCAAATAGGCTCCGGAACCAGTATTACCAGTAATACATTATACACCTCCAAACAAAGTTCATGTGGAACTCGCAGGAATTTGTACAACAATAATCATTTTCTTCTAATTTGATCCTGGATTCTTTCTGTTTATTAAAGCAAGCTCCTCTTCAAACAAGTATGTAGTAGGTGTGTGGAAGTCAGGGAAGGCTAAATAACGCATGAAAGAGCACTCAGCAGAGTGAACGTGCTCTTTGGCTCAGTGTGGATGCACAGCACTGGCCGGCGGCAGACGTGCAGACGGTGGTGCCGTGACGGAGTTGATTTCCTTCTGGCACTCGAGGGTGGATGAAAAAGTAATTGCATTTATTTGCCTCCAAACTCAGAAGACATTCAATCACCTTTCCTTCAGAGCTTAGCCAAATGCACACACACACGCACACACACACACACACACACCCTCTTCTTCACTTTCTAGAAATATATTTTCTTGACATCAGTCAGTGCTACAGGCTAGCTTTATGTGCATTTCATGATATTTCATGTGTTTAACACTCGTGGCTGGCTTTTGCCCCAGAGTGATCCTAAACCACTATGTTCTGCACTGAGTCAATTTGTGTAAACTAGGATCATGTGAGTTCAGTTCTGTTGTGTAGTTGAAAGTTTACTTCTTAAAAAGCACTATTTCCATAGAATGTTTTTTTTTTTCCTAATTGGACCTGCACTGCAAAAATATGGCAAAAACATTGTTAGGTCTATTTGTACTCATTTTAAAAGAAACCTCACTCGTTTTGACGACACACACACACACACACACACACACACACACTTCATTCAGTTAATTTTCTGGCGATTTATTTTGTACTTTTATTTAATGTACACTGCTCATAAAACTTCAAAGGGATACTTCAAAATAAACTTTCCTATAAAGAAATATCCCCCAATTTTTATGAGCAGTGAATTATTAAATAAATGTACTAATAAAATAATCTACGTATTCAATGAAGTACCTAATTTAAACAAATATTTTTTATAAATTGCAAACATCTCGTGCTTGTTTGTTCATCTGGTTTATTTAATGTCAGCATCAGTGGCCATTTCAGCAAACACAGGGTTAACTCAAGAGTAGTCATATTTACACACTACAAGTCAATGGCAAATTAGGGTCATTAATTAAACTAACAAGCATGTCTACCCGGAGTAAACCCACACAGACACGGAGAGGACATGCAGACGACACACAGTGGTGGTTATTTAAAAAAATGCATAGAAATTGTTTATCATAAACGTTGGTTATCTTAAAGTTTGAAAATGATGTTAAAACACGGGATATTTATTAATGTATGGTATGTATGGCGAAAAAAAATCATTTAAAAAAATTGGCGTTATTTTCAAGTACGACATTAGACATTTTAAGATAAAATATAAAGTTATTGCGTCGTCATTAAATGATGTTATGGCTTTGGTGGGATTATATTAAAATAAAACTTAAAAAATGCATTGGTTCGGCTCACTTAAAGTTTTTAAATAGGTTGACTGGAAAATTATTTTTTATTTATTTATTTTTTTTAAGTTGAAATTGGTTGTTAAAAATTTTTGTCATAAAATACGTGTACAAATTGTGTTGGATTGAAATGCATATTTGTTGGCTATTGGTTTTGAGCCTTTTTAACATGTAATAGATACATCATCACGCTCAGTTTATTTAAACAGTGCTTTTAAGTACTCAAAGCAACATTGCAAAATGTCAAGTCTAAACCCTGCATTTAAAACCCAGTAGTAACAATTAAAAACTTCACATCAGATGAACTTCGAGCGAATCCAGACAATTCCGTAGCCATTTCAACAAGTGATTATTATGCTCAACATTATTTGCATTATTTATGGGTTTTTTTTTTCTTTTTTTGTCGAAATGAACTTAACAGATTGTTTTAGATCATGACCATAGCAAAGAATACATCATCTAGGAATGCAGGCAACTTTACAGGTACTGAAATAATCCTAAAATAATGTGTAGCTTTTATAAAGCAGTTCCTGCTTCGGCGCCACCTGTACTACCTGCAGCAGTAAATCATCTTCCCTGAACCCCAGAGAGTCTCACAGTTCCCAAATCTGTTACACCGCTACATCATCTACAAAGTACTGCTCGTGTTTCTGTGCACAGTGCTATACATGAACCTTTTAAAAACTAGATCAGTTTCCCTGTTTTTGCTCAGAGGAGAATCGGTTCCTAATAGAAGTGTGATTTCTCTCAGGGTTTCTTTTGTATTCGTGTCAAAACTTGGGGGTATTTCTCATAAAACTGCCTTGCAACACCGGAGTACAGATATACTATATGGTCAAAAGTATTAGGGCGCATCTCTTGTGTTTCAACGTGTTTCATTCAGTCCACGGGTGTATAAAATCAAACACCTAGCCATGCAGCCTGCCTTCAGAAACAATTGCGAAGGAATCGATTATTCTAACTGCTTGGGGAAGACCCTTTTCTGTTTCAACATGACCATAAAGGTCCAGCTTGGTCCATATAGGCCAAAGGTTTTGGTGAGCTGGTTTGGAAGAGCTTCGCTGGTCCGCACAGAGCCCTGACCTGAACACCTCTGGCATGAACTAGAAGGGAGATTAAAAACAAAACCCTTCTGGGTGAATGGGCTGAAATGACCACAGACTCAGTCCGAAAGTCTTATAGAAAGCCTTCCCAGAAGTGTGGAAGCTGTTCTAACTGATCTCGTTTTTGGTCCTGAACTCATTTTGGTTGGTCTCATCTCAGGGTAAGGTGGGCTCGAGGGTTCCTTTTTCGTTTTTGTGTCCACTGTCCTGTTTTACTTTTTGCATACGATTGTACTGAACAAATATGCCTCCTGCTCTTCTTTTGCTTGTTCAGAGCTTTGATTTGATAACCCTGTGCGCTGTGTTGCCAATCCTATTGAAGCTACGGTTTAAAAACACAGCATTGAATGTTTTGAATTTGAAATCCAGAACCACCTGGAAAATGGTTCTCTGTCACTGCTCATAATATTGAGGCCAGTAGTGAATTTTTTATGTACTGTGCCAGAATGAAGTAGGCGGTGGCATTAACAGTTAGTCCTACACTGTCTGTTGAAAGCTTGGCTGCAGCTGGGATTAAACGACTCTTACTGTAGGTGCCTGTGGACTGGGAGGGTATGTGGATCAGTACCAGTTGTTTTTGTTCTTGTTGGTGTGCAGCAGGGGGAGTACTGCCATAGTGGCACTTGGGGATGGAATGTTGGGGGGAGGGGTTGGGGGAGGGTAATTGTAACTAATTATACCCATAGCTTTAGGATAGAGACCGATATAAGACATTTAATGAGGCAACATAGGTGCTGCTAGAGAGCGACAATCCAGAGCGAAATAAGTAGATAGTTTTCTGATATGGCATATGGATGCCATTCATGTCACTGTTATCGGTCCAGCACCCCAAAAAGCTTGTGTCCACCAATAGCTGTATCTTATTCTTATGTTAATTCTGTTCTAAAAAGTGTTTGTTTTTTCCCAATTCTAAAAAGATCCCTTAAGAGGTGGTGCAAAAAGGGTGTCGAGTTAGGTTATACATTTTGCCGAGTACGTTATCAAAGTTGGCCATTTTTTAAATATTTAAACATTAGGTGACTAGGCTTAATTTTGATAACCTGATATTAGGCAAACCTCAGGAATTACCAGGTGCTCCACATGCCATTCTGGGTTTGACTGGCAGGCTCTTCCAACTGTCCTATCAAGACGCAGGTCAAACCTCACTTGGCCAGTGGGTGGGTTAGAAACAGGAGCAATTACACACCGCAAACCTGATTGTAAGCTCACATTCACTGTAGCTGATTCGTGTCCTGCCTCAGGCGAGGTGAGGCCTGAGTTGCACTGCTGATCAGTTAGTTATTGCCCATAGGTTCCTGAGGTCTCTGCCTTGCCTGAGGCTCAACAGTTACAGGGGCCACTCAGGCAATGGGAGGGGGGGGGCTTGGTCTGTCGCTCATTAGAAGTGTCAGAAATGACACCAGAGACGAGTGGTTATTTGAGTTACTGTTGATTTACAAAAGCTTTAGCATCTAGCATGACCATTCTCCACTGGCCTTCTCATTCTGAAATTCTGTCGTCCACATGCCTTCATGCGTAAAGTGGCTATGATCTAGCCCATCAGGTTGTTTTAACACGCAGTTGAACTGGTGTACCTAATATAAAAAATAAGTGGCCAGTGTGTATATTTGTGTTTACGTATGTACAGGACGAGTTAAAAGTCACAGGACCACCTCGCTTGCTACGTTGCAGACTTTTTCGAAAAGGCTACCAAAACCATAGTTGAGGTTTATCGGTTAGTTGAAGTTCTTCAGATGATCACTATGTGGCTTATCCCGGTTTCTCTGAGTTTGGCTATGAGGGATGTCACCGTGCTGTGTGAAATCGGTGATCTTTCTGGGTGTCGGTTGTTGAAGTTTGTACATCAGAATCGTCAATTCTATCTTCAGTTACCTGTGATGAACAAGAAAAGTTTAGAACGTTGTGTTGATATCACGAGAGATTTCAAATCTGATTTCGGCAATCGATTTCTGACACAAATCTGGTCTTCTGTGATCTGCTACATGACCATTGGGGAACACTTGCCCTTGATCTAATATGGTGGCTTTCAGGATGGTGGCCATGTTTCAGACATGGCCTAAAAGATAGGCCCCTTGACCCATTTTATCATCTATCCATGTGTCCCGCCCATCTTATCCATCCAGAGATATAGATAGATATCATTTGCATGCTTGTTGTTTGTTTGCTGTGACTGAATTGCGTTTTATTTCCAATTGATCTTTCCTCATATGAACTTTAGCTCCATGAAACCAGAATAACATGAGTGACTAAAGGTAAACTAACCTTCTGTTTATTTTTATTTTCTCTCTCTCTCTCTCTCTTTCTCTCTCTGCGTTCTTTGTTAAATGCCAGAGCTGTCAGTCGATAATCGTTCGTCTGTTTCTCTAAAGCTTTCCTTTCACGCTGGAAAATGTCACTTTTAATGTCCAATTAACTCCACCATTCTGACTTTGAAAGACTTTGTCTACACCTCTCTGCCAGGCTGGTTTTCTCTTTGGTTTTTTTGTATGAATGTCTCTGTGTGTACAGTACATCTTTTTTCTGTTAAATGTTCATTAATAACAAAATAATTTGTTTACGTCCAGTGTGCAGGCAGAAAATTAGCATTCTGCACATATAGTGACAATAACGACTACAAACCGCATCTCTTATACAGTGCCTTACGAAAGTATTTGACCCCCTTGAACTTTTCAACCTTTTGCCACATTTCAGGCTTCAAACATAAAGAGAACAAATTGTAATTGTTTTGTGAAGAATCGACAACAAGTGGGACACAATCGTGAAGTGGAACGTAATTAATTGGATATTTCAACCTTTTTTTTAAACAAATAAAAAAGTGAAAAATTGGGCGTGCAAAATTATTTGCCCCCCTTGCGTTAATACTCTGTAGCGCCAACTTTTGTCGTCTGGGGTTTGTCTCAGTATCAGTTTTGCACATCGAGAGACTGAAATTTTTGCCCATTCTTCCTTGCAAAACAGCTCGAGCTCAGTGGGGTTAGATGGAGAGCGTTTGTGAACGGCAGTTTTCAGCTCTTTTCACAGATTCAGGTCTGGACTTTGACTTGGCCGCTCTAACACCTGGACACGTTAATTTGTGAAGCATTCCATTGTGGATTTTCCTTTGTGTTTTGGATCATTGTGTTGTTGGAAGATAAATCTCGTCCCAGTCTCAGGTCATTTGCGGACTCCAACAGGTTTTCTTCCAGAATGGTCCTGTACTTGGCTCCATCTATCTTCCCATCAATGTTTACCATCTTCCCTGTCCCTGCTGAAGAAAAGCAGGCCCAAACCACGATGCTGCCACCACCATGTTTGACAGTGGGGTTCAGGGTGATGAGCTGTGTTGGTTTTGCACCAAACATTACGTTTTCGCATTGTGGCCAAAAAGTTAGATTTGGGTTTCATCTGACCAGAGCACCTTCTTCCACCTTTGGTCTGTCTCCCAGGTGGCTTGTGGCAAACTTTAAATGAGACTTTTTATGGATATCTTTGAGAAATAGCTTTCTTCTTGCCACTCTTCCATAAAGGCCAGATTTGTGCAGTGTACGACTGATTGTTGTCCTATGGACAGCAATCCCACCTCAGCTGTAGATCTCTGGAGTTCATCCACAGTGATCATGGGTCTCTTGGCTGCATCTCTGATCTTCTCCTTGTTTGAGCTCAAAGTTTAGAGGGATTGCCGGGTCTTGGTAGATTTGCAGTAGTCTGATACTCTTCTATTTCAATATGGTCGCTTACAGTGCTCCTTAAGATGTTTAAAGCTTGGGAAATCTTTTTGTATCCAAATCCGGCCTTAAACCTCTGGTACGTTCCTTGTTCTTCATGATGCTCTCTGCGCTTTAAACAGAACTCTGAGACTATCCCAGAGCAGGTGCATTTATACGGAGACTTGATTACACACAGGTGGATTCTGTTTATCGTCATCAGTCATTCAGAGATCCTCACTGAACTTCTGGAGTGAGTTTGCTGCACTGAAAGTAAAGGGGCCAAATAATATTGCACGCCCCACTTTCAGTTTTTTATTTTATTTCTAAAAAAAAAAAAAGTTTAAAATATCCAAATAAATTGTTTGAAGCCTGAAATGTGGCAAAAGGTTGAAAAGTTCAAGGGGATCGAATACTTTCGCAATTCACTGTATGGCTGACGTTCTCCTTAATATTGGCACAGTCAGTACTACATGAGGGTGTGGCGACTTTGTTTTTTTTTTTGTTTTTTTTTTTGTTCAAAGAGTTATAAATGATGGCATACAGATGCGTTTTTGTTCAACTTTTCCTTTAATGGGAACTTCTACCAATGGCAAAAAGAAAGCTTGCTCGTCTGACTCTGCATTCCGGCAGAGTTAGATTTAATTTCCACGTGTTCAGTGTTTTAAATGTCTTATTGTTATCAGTGTTTTAGGGGTTCTTTCCTGTTGCTTGCTTTCATGCTTACTGCAAAAAGCACTCACTCACTGTGAAGAACTATAGGGTGATTCACAGGACATCCTTTTATTTCAGAAACAAAAGTAAGAATGACATATCTGAATACCCCAGCAAACAATGGGTGAGGGGGCCTATCTTCTAGGCTATGTCCAGAACATGACCACCATCTTGAAAGCTGGCATTTTGGATCAAAGACAAGTTTAACCAAGGGAGGGTGTTCATGTAGCATATCAAAGAAGATAGGAAATAGCCTCAACTCGATTGCTGCAATCAGATTTCAGATATGCAATATCTCTTGTGGTTCAAAAGTTATCAACGCAAAGTTCATAACTTTTGTTGTTCATCACAGGTAGGAAGATGAAATTGAAGGTTCTGCTGTTCAGGGAAGGCGGCTGCCGTATCATAGCAACAGACTTCAACAACCGACACAAACTAAGAGCACCATTTTCACACAGCACTGTAACCAAATAACCAAATTCAGACAAACTGGGACTGTGGGCGACAAGAAACGTAGTGATCGTCTGAAAACCGCAACCGACCAAGAAACCTCAACAATGGTTTTGGCAGCCTTTGGGGAAAAGTCCAGGACGTGTCCTGCAACTTTTGACTCGCCCTATAGAATGCTGAAGACATGGCTGTAACCTAAATAACACCACATCGATACTTCACTATATAGGAAGAGACTCTTTAGTGCACTTTGAAGCAGAACTGATGAAATCCTCGTCATCGGTGTGCGTCAGCACTGGTCTGTCTAATAAACAAGCACACAGTGTAAAGCTGGAACTCTGTTTAAAACAGAACTGAATCGTTGACTGTTATTGAAAGCAGTGTGTTTTTTCCTGTGTTGGTCGTGTTTTTTAGTGTTTGGCAATTATCGTTCAGTCGTTATCGTTGTAAATGTTAACTAAGGAAAAAGTTGTAAATGTATTCTTACATACGTTTGGTATATGGTACATTTAGAATTGAACCTGCTGTTTCCACCAGCATCAGTTGTTATTAAAACAGCTTGCCCGTGAGTCCAACCTGTCAGCTGTGTTAGGTCTTGGCTTTAATTCCTGGGTTTAATACTTGACTGGAAGGGATGCCATTTTGGGTCGATGGCTGCCTGTTGATGACCCAGCTATCCTTCACAGACCAGTTGATTTCGACTGATGAGATGTTATTTGTGACTGTAAGCAAATAGGTGGTTGAGATTGTTGATTGAGTCTTCTGTTTTTGTTCTGCAGGAGCTAATTGAAGTAACACTAGATGCCCAGCAGACACAGGCCTGGGACCAGCTGCGCTGCATGTACAGAGGACCCTCCAGAGTAAGAATACACAACACAAACAGAAACACACTGCTTCACTAGATGCAGTCAGTATCTAGTTTTTGGGATGTATTTGGTGTCACTTCAGTACAGAGCACTGTTCAGTGTTTATTCAGAACAGGGAATCTGCACAGTTTCTCCATCTATCCAACTATTTTCTTCTGATTAATTCACACGGGGACGAGGGCCAGCCGGTGCCCACCTGGCAACTCTAGGCACAAGGGCAGAAACAACCCTAGATGGGGCACCAATCCTTCATAGGGCACACACACAGTCACGCACCAAGGGCCGCTTTAGAGACACCAATTAACCTAATACGCGTGTTTTTGGACTGCGAGGGGAAACCGGAGTACCCGGAGTAAACCCACACAGACACGGGGAGGACATGCAGACTCCACACAGAAAGGACCCAGGCC
>JAUZST010010748.1:0-12258 GCA_034779995.1 Parotocinclus haroldoi | reverse complement strand
GTTTGAAAAACACCTAAATTTAAGCCCCACCGAAACTTTGATTTTTGGCGTAAAACGGACCGACTCAAATTTTGTTCACACTTGCCCCAAAAGATACTCCCAGTCGAGTAGCTTCAGGCTGTGCAAATTTTATCGTTCTATCACACTCCAAGTCTGAGATATGATGGTTTATATACATACACACATACATAGATGCACCTTTTCCTACACTGTAAAGTAATACTGAAGTAATCCGGATGATGAAGAAACTTATAAGGAATCATGTAGTAAACTTCATAGTGTTAAACAAACCAAAATATGTTTTGGATTCATTCGTTGTGTTCCTTGGCCCAAGCCATTCTCTTCCTCTTCTTGTTCTTCCTTAGAAGCGGCTTCTTTGCAGCTGTTAAACATAAGGTCCAGATTTATACAGTCTTCTCTGAACAGCTGATGTTAAGTTGTGTGTGCTACTTGAAATCTGTGAATCATTTCGGTGGGTCTTATCTAGGCTATAACTTTGATGAAACAATCCAGTGCAACAGCGGTAACTCTTGATCTTCTTTTCCTGAGGCGGTCATGATGAGCCACATCATAATGTTTCATTGTCTTTGGGAATTTACTTGACGATACTTTCAGAAGTTCTTAAATTTGTTCAGATTGACTGACCTTAATTTCTTAAAGTAAGGTTGTACTGTCATTTTTCTTGACTCAGTTTAGCAGTTTCCATAATGTGGTTTATTCACTGTATGCCAACTCTGCCTTTTCATAACACAGTTTCAGACACATGTAAAGGGCAAAAAATGAACTCTAAGTAATTAGAAATAAAAAAAATTAGGGGATATTTTATTTTTGTGAGCAGTATGTATACTATATTAGCAAGAACTTTGCTACTCATGGAACAGGTAAGAACTTAACAGGACATGGTGGGGGACAATTAATGAGAGAACAACGTGGAAGTTAAGAAATGTGGCATATTAACTACGTACAACAGCCATAGAACATTAAGCTGAGCTAGAGTCATCTGTAGTGATAAATTAAATCCATATCATACACAGCACACTAAACAAAATGGGGTTTTATGGGTGAAGGCCAAGGAGGCCCCTCTGCTTAAAAAAATAATAATAAAAATGTGTCTGGATTATGCTGAAAAAAACAAAATACAATCCGTCTGGTAAAATATTTGGACTAGTAACCAAACTGCTTTGCTGCGCCCAAGAACTGTGAGCCATGAAAATGTTTCATAGACATTTGGACTCCGAGGTTTAAGTGTGCACCCAAGTGTAAGAAAACTAGGTTTCAGTCAAACAAAATGGGTCCTGCAGCAGGGTATTGTACAAAAGAGCACCTCCAAAAGTACATAAGAATAAAATGGAAAGAAATTGCCTCTTAAACTGGCCAGCAAGGAGTCCTGTCCTGAGTCAAGCTGAAAGTATTTGGATAGAGCTTATATCTACTATTGTGAAAATGAACCCTGCAAACATTCAAGAGCTTGAGAAAACTGCAGTGTTTGACATATCCAGCACACATTCTACACTTAATAATCAGTTCGTAGTTCTTCAGGACTATTCAGGTGGTCATGTATACCGCATATTACAATCTTTTGGGCTTATTTACGTGGATCTGGTGCCAGGATTGCCAAAACGTCTGTCAAACACTTTGTGGAGATTTGAAAAGCAGTTTATTCTATACATAAAATTAGATTTTAGATCTAGTCTTCACGTTTGATGTTTACATCACTTCTTTGTGTGAGATTATTGGCTAGTTGCAATAAATGATAATGGCTTTTTTAAATACTAAGCAATCAAATGCTTCAGAGATGGTGACCACAACTGTAATTTGTTTGTGTTGTGGATGGTATTTGTACAGTTTACATATGTTAAAAGATGTAAGGATCTCTTGTATTCTCCATTTTGTATAAATTATTTACATTTATTTATTCATACTTAGTATTTGTGTCATCTTCTCTTCGCTATTTTTTATAGTGTAAAAGGTACATTGTAGACTGTTACATAACAAGCTCGGACTCAAGTTAAGCCTAAAAGTTTTTAGCAGAGCAAGTGAAACATTACGTATTGTGCTGAAGTTCTTTGTAATCAACTTAGTGTGTTTGTCTCCCAGGGTCCCAAGATGAAGCAGTTTATGGATGTGTTTTCTATCCCAGAGATGACACTTTTGGCAACTGTTAATGACTACTTCATTACCAATGACATAGAGTACGATCCTGTTCATCTTTACAAAGATGTGTCTGTAAGTTCCATTTGAATTACGCTTCTTACTTCCACAAATAATTTAGTTTAGTAGAAATTGTTTTAATTAGTGTAATAAGGGTTATTTATTGCCAAACCATTTTGAAACCATTTGTTTCTGTTTTGCTAAAACCAGTTAGAAAACTGTGTCGTTGAAAACTATTTATTCAAACCTTCCAAAGAGCAGCAATATCGGGTCTTATTCAGTCATACAAAAACAGTTATTCAGGAATTCATTTCCAGGCTGACTGTTTTTTTTTTTAAGCTCTGTTGCTCAGTTCTTAACCATAGCATGATGTCTTTTCTTTGTGCTTTCTCCCTCCCCCTACTTTCTGACCTGCTAAAGCTCCCACCGAGCAACAGAGAATAGAAATGAGTCTGGCCGAATAGAACTGATTGTCCTTATGCTCTTGTTTATTTATACTGCTACAGCTCAATCTGGGGTTTACTACTGCTGCAGCCAGAAGGTGTTGATTTCTATCTTTTAATGGGTACATACTGAAAGGAATGTTTTAATGTTTGTCCTGTACAAACTGCATTAGAACCTACTGTTCTCTCTGTCCAAACTTTGCAGGGTACTTTAAGAGAAAACCAATGATTTCTGACATATTTTTCATGGAACTGTTATTTTTGAGAAAAAAAATTAATGTGTATAAATGGTGACAGTGAATGTTTTGATTTATTCTGTTAGTTTTCTGTTTTTAGCTTTTATGTTGTTTTCACTAGGGGGCAAACAATACACTCTGGTGACAACAATAAGGCTTACAGTATACAGATTACTGTTTACACGTAATATTACTAAAAAGAAAACAACCAGAATGTGAAACATCTTGTTGTAAACACTTCATACGCAAAACAGACAAAAAAGTAGTCCAAGGAATTACACAATATTCTGTTTGTGTTATGATTTATGGTTTCGCCCAAACTTTTCAAATACGAGAAACTTGAGATTTTAAATAGGTTATATATAATTTATTGATCTTTGCCTAAGATATGTTAAAAGAGGATGCCAGCCATGGAATAGCCTATTTATATTAAAAGTAGTCACAATTTTTCAGCTTCAGTTGCATATAGCTACATGGATATTTGGATTTTGGAGCAATCCACAGCCAAGCTCCACAAGGCCACTCCAAAAACTGTCAGCTGCTGGACAGATTTGGTTTGTGAAGGACCATATATGAAAAAGGGGGCAGGTATATTGGTTACCTTAAGTGACTGGGTTATGTGAGTATGTGCATGCATGTAGGTGTGTAGTGACATGTATGTATGTTGATATATGTCTGCTCTACCTAATATGAACCCAAATACTGTTGCACAAAGGTTGCACATACTCTTTACAGTGCCTCCTTCTGAGGTCATTCTATCAAACATAACAATCATATCAACGTTGTTTGTGCTGTGTCTGCTGTGTAAAATCCAAACTGGTTCTAGACTTGTTGTTCGGCACCATGTGCTGCCAAACAACCAAGGGTGGTGTGGATCGTAAAGACCTGGCCACTGCTTGCAAATACTGGTTTATCTGTGTGACTATCAGGGAAATATGAGCTGAACAGGTGAATACAGTAGCCACTTTTTTTTTTAAACAATGAGTCATATTGATTATTAATTAAGAATTAGAAAGCAGAATAAACATAATGCACATCATATGCACATCGATTTCCATGATGCACATTACTTTTTTTCGGTATGGTTGCATCCCGATATGTTATTAGATTTGTTAGTACTGACTAAATGATGAACTTGAAATGGTGAGGTTTACGATGCATCATTTTGGAAAAGAACAAAAGATTGTATTAAAATGCCATGCTGCTGTTTGTGCACTGATCCATTGGCTTTCTTTCTGCAGGATGCTGTTGGGATGGTGCATATCAAAGGGTACATGTACAAGTGGATAATGCAAGATTTGGGTAAGAATTTGAGGTTTTTTTACCCTTTGCACACAATTCCCAGATATACAGTTTACCTAAATTTAACTTAGTCGTTAGCTGGGGCGGTTGGCAATAGTGCAGGGTAACTCCATTAACCTCATTGGTAATGCCCAGCCACTGTCACACTTCATGCATTCATACAGCAATTGACTGTTGCACCTTTTCACACTTGCTTTAAAAATCGACTACAGTTAATTTCATATATCCAACATGGATTTGACTGAGTACTATGCTGCTTCCCTTTAAATAATGTTGCATTGTCAGAGAGATTGGCTAATAAGTGACCCTGTCACAAGACCACAGTTCATTTAACAAGGAATTTCTTTAGCGCACCACTATGACCACTAAGCCACCTGCATTTTACCTTTTGTTAGTTGACCTTCTGTTATCTCTTCATTGTGCATGAGCTTCACACAACTCTATCTGATAAAATTCCCAATATACAAAGTATTCATGTTTGTGCATTCGCAGAAGTGTACTGTCTGGTAAATACGTGAGTTAAAGTGCAAGTCACAACTGTTATATTCGAAACATTTGGTGGCTTTGATGTCATTTGTAGCATGGTGTGCTTTGAAAACAGTCTGCAACCTTATTGTGTACTGAAAGGCATCTTGGTTTCCTTTAGCCCATTAGGAATCATATCCTTCCTTTTCCCAAACACACCATGTAGGCAGGGTTGCCTAACTTTTTAATGTTTACTAATATAGACTTATCTTGTATTCAGTTCTGAGAAGGTTCCCATAAGGACTGCTTCTAGCACATATTCTGCTGATTCATTCATTAATGTTTCTTCTTTTCCCCCTTAGAGAATTATATCCTAAGAGGAGATGAGACGTATGCTGTGCTGCATCGGCTAGCCAGCCAAGGGAAGAAGCTCTTCCTTATTACAAACAGCCCTTTCAGCTTTGTGTGAGTTGCATATTGACTAAGGAACATCTGTCTTAGGAAATTTTTGTAGCATATTAAAGCAGCATCCTATTGCTGTTTCGTTCATTTTTATACTTTTATTGCTCCTGGTGCAAAGTGAACTGCGATGTAATAAGTAATGACTAAGAATTTGTCTGCCCTATTTGATCAGAGCTTAGTGACATGTAGGCTTATGTCCGTTTTGTGTGTTACAGAGACAAGGGCATGAAATACATGGTAGGAAAAGATTGGAGGGACTTCTTTGATGTTGTGATTGTTCAAGCCGACAAGCCACACTTTTTTAATGACTGTGTGAAGTAAGTTTCCTGTCTACTGTTTTCCAACCCCCCTTCCTTACACTATATTCTCGTCTTCAAAAACAGTGAATTGTTTGACTGAATTATGGTCTGTGAAAAACAGTCTGTCTGCTTATTGTCAAGGCAAACATGTTTGGAATGATAAGATTAATTGGTTTGTTGTCTGTATTTGTAAGACCTTTCAGACGTTTGGACAGCAATGGAGACCTTCAGTGGGACAAGATCAAGAGTTTGGACAAAGGGCAAATTTACAAACAGGTATCATACTGTGGAATACGTTATTTATTATTTTTTGGTTTCTCTCTCATTCACATGCACACATTCGTGGAGTAAGAAAAAGCAGAAGTTTTTCTTTGCTCTGTTTAGCATGGTACTTTTACTCTCAGTGCTTGACAATTAAACCTTTCTCAAGAACTAACATCAGAGCTTAATTAAAGTAGGTGAGCTTCATGTGCTTATCTTAGCAATGGGTCATTACACACCGGATACAGTTGCAGTGGTGTGGAATTGGGTCAAAAAGAATTATAACCGAAATACTGTGATATGTGAAGTATCGTGTTTAGTCAACATTTCTAATTTAAAAAAATGTAATTATTAGACCTGGAGTCCACAGTTTCAGGCTAAGGTGGCAGTTAAGATTTTATTGGCTCTTCATTTTTTAACTAATGTATTTTTTCTTGCAATAAGTGTCTGGTAAAGTCTGACTGGTAACGTCTGTTTCCACATCTTATGTCTTAAGTTTTGGAGTGGTGGCGATAGTGATTTTATAATGCGGACAGTGTCTGCATGTTTCAGGCAATATTTGGATTACTTTTAGGTGCATCACTACAAATACATTTACACTGCTCATACAAATAGGGGATATTTAATTTTGGGGTATTGCAAAATTTTGTTAGTAGTATAAAAGCTTTGTATACACCACATTGTGTCTTTTTTAGTTTTGTGATCTGTATTTGAAAACTCTTAAGACACTTAAATAGTGACCTAAAGATTCATTATGGTAGTTTTGTAATGTGGCATGGGATTTACCAGATTGTTTAATGCAAATAGAAAAATTATTAAAATCTGATCATCAAAAGGATTATCAGCGCCATTATTCCAGATTATCATCATTATTCATAGTCGTCCAGTATTGTTCCTCATAAAAGTACATCCTGATCCTCTTTTTTTTTATTTACCATTGTGAATAAGTACATTTGTTTAACACACTTTCTTGGAGTTCATTGTGCACAAATTCATTGAGTGGCCAAGTCAAAGGCCTGTGGGGGCTGGTAGTTTCAAAGCACTCCTCATTGATATCTTTTCTTCAAGGGGGATTGACCTTTTCTTGTTTCCTGTCGAGAGGTCTTGCTTTGTTGTTTTGAAATGCCACATCTTGGCAGTTATCCTGGCTAGTAATGCCTAAGAAAATCAGAATGCTGGCTTTTGTTAAACCATCAGATTGAATGTGCATCTGGTGACTTTTGTTAATTTATTTTCTAGCAGGGGTCTATTTCTCTGTTCACCTTTAAACTCTTTGATGAGAACTTGCCCCAAATGGCATTTTGGCTGAGAGCTGCCATATTGGCTTGTAGCCCCAGCACTTTTGTAAGCGTAAGCTTGTATTGATCTGTGAGTGAGAGTGGGTGAACAGCATATTGCTGTGTCATCAGCAGGCAAGTCTGGCAGACCAGTTACCACAGTTTCAATTCCTGATGGAGCAGTGCAATAAACATAGTGAAACACTCACGGCCGGTCTGAGCATTAGCACTCAGGAGTGTAACGTGCATGTTTTCTTTCTCTTTTTCAAGGGAAATCTTGTGGATTTTCTGAAGCTGACAGGCTGGCGTGGTTCAAAGGTACTCTATTTTGGGGACCATCTTTACAGCGACTTAGCAGTGAGTCATCCTCCTTATCATTTTCTAGTGATTCTACTATGACCTTGTGTAAAAATTTTCTACTTTGTCCTCACTCTGTAGGCACTGATATTTTGTGAAGTTCTGCTTTTCATTTGTGACTAAAAGGCCAGCAGTTTTAAAATTCGTTGACATTTGTATAGGATCTGATGCTGCGTCATGGATGGAGGACAGGTGCAATTGTTCCTGAATTGGAGGTTGAGACAAAGGTGGTGAACACAGAACAATATGCCCAGAGTCTGACCTGGCTGCAAGCACTTACTGGCCTTCTGGAGCGCATGCAGGTACAACAGAGCAACTACAAATCACATCTGTCTTCTTCATGCATGTCCCTATTTCAGTTACATCATTCATGACTCACAGACTGATAAGGAACAGATCCAACTCAAAGCACTAATTATTAAAAACACTACTTGAGTAAGAGGTGCATTACTAGTTACATAAATTAAAATAGGAAAAAAATATCCCATATAAATAAAGAAACCCTATATATATATATATATATATATCAATCAACCATATTAAGATTTGCATTATGTTTATCAGTCTGTTTTTTTTATTGAGGAGACAGTCGGTATTTGAGTACTGCACAACCCGTGTCCCAGCTTTTATTTGTGAAATACATTTGACAGTAAATTGAAATACAAACTCGCTGTTTTAAAGTAAGTCAGCGATTTGTAAGTAAGACGTTAAATAACATTGATTAACATTAACTATTCTGGTTGTATTAGAAGCTTCAGATGTCATTGTAAAACAGTCCTTCAGTTTACTTTTGGAAATGTTTGAAACTCAAGCATTACTTACAGTTTGAATACAGACACGCCAATTCTTTTTAAATCAAAGAACATCACACACAGTCACATCTTATTTATGTGTTTTATGTGTATATTTTTTTTTCCGAATGTGAGTTTTTATTGAATGTGAGTGTTTTTCCCCCACCACGTCTGTGACCTGTCGCATGCCTGCACTCGATACACAAGCAGATCTAAGCATGTTCAGACTATAGTGATCATTTTTAGAATTCAGATCATACATAGGTTTTTCAGTCATCAAAAAAGAAAACTGCTAAATGAACCAATCAAACAGTATGTGTACCAACTAAAGAGTTTTCTTTGTGAATATACTCAAGTAGCACGGTATCCTAAATTGAAAGTGGTCTAAGAAGTACATTTTCCCCCAACCCTTCTGGTTATTGAGCTCTGCCATTTCAACAACACTTGACTTGTAAGGGATTCATAATATATAGTATACACTAGCGCAGGACACTAAATCATGCTTGGGCACGCTTGAAGAGGTAGACTTGTGCACGGTTCACTTGAATCAGACATGGCATGCCGAACACAGAGTGAGCTGCCTCCTTAGAAATGTCCAGTAAATGCAGCACATGAAGTCTTTAGTATAGGTGAAGTCTTTAGTATAGATATGATGAATGCACGTCTGGACACGCGTTATTTTTTTTAAGTCAGCGTGAGTATAAATGAGCAGGGAAGAACAAAATATATAATTCATTCATTATATACGATAACTATGTAACATTTTCATTATTGGTCTCAGACTTAGCCTACTCTGTATATGTATACATGTTTGTATTCACATCTACTGTATCAGTTGTATTTGTGTGGGAAATACGCAAGCATGTGTTGCTGACCGTACTGGTACATGCATACATACATGTTTAATTCCGTACATAGCAGTGAGATACTGTAGTGTACACTTAATGATTGAAAAGCCAAGACATTGGAGTACATATATTAACTATTAGATACCAACATAAACCGTAAAGTCTTCTTTTTAGCTATTTTGGATCTGATAAACCTTACTTCACTGTAATGTTGTGCCCAGCTTATTTAATTCATTCTTTATTTCTTCCTTAGCTGTATCGAGATGCTGAGTCTAAACAGGTACTCCATGAATGGCTAAAAGAGAGAGAAGAGCTTCGGTGAGTGGTCTGATTTAACCAAATTTTAACCTTTGGGGGCTTTTGGACAGAGAGGAAAGAGGGATGTAAACAGCAATCGAGTAGATACTTGGAGTACATGCACAAAAGGTGAAAAAAATATCCACTAGGCATTGTTTGACTTTTTGAAATATAGCTTTGATATCAATATAAGACAACTATGTCGTCGCAAGTTGCGTCCTTGAGCATTTATGACTATTTGGGCGTCTCTTTGCAGTGTTTTTGCCAGTAATGTGGTAGTTACCCTGAGTAACATAAGTTTTAAAAGTATTAACCTTCTGACGTATACAACGTTTAACATCTTTTAACAATGATAATTTAAGTAGCGTAGGGTCAAACGTTTAAGTCAGTTCATGTCTAGACATGCTGCATGGCCTAAAATGTACCCACTCCTTTCAATTTTTCACAAACAAGTGAGGTATTGACAAAACTACGTCAATTTGACAGTGCAACAATAGAAGTGACATAAAGAATGTGGCCTGACTATCACCACTCAGGAATACAATAAAATGTTTTGTTTAAAATTGAATTTCTGCAAGCCACTTTTAAGTGACATTAAATTTAAAAGTCAAAATTCTCAAATATTTATCTACTTTTACAAATTGTAGATACTTTTGTCATTTTTTTGCAGGGCTGTCACCAAAAACCTCTTCAACCCCCAGTTTGGCAGCATCTTCCGTACGTGCCACAACCCCACCTACTTTTCCCGTCGTCTGTGCCGCTTTTCTGATCTCTACATGGCCTCCATCAGCTGCCTTCTGAACTATGATCTCTCATATACATTCTACCCACGTCGAACACCTCTGCAGCACGAGGCGCCTCTTTGGATGGACCAGCTCTGCACTGGTTGTATGAAAACACCATTCCTGGAGGAAATGGCCCACATACGCTAAACTGTTTACTGCAATGTCTGTCTAATACCGCACAAAACTTTGGATCATACCAAGTGAAATAGACCTTCTGTGCTAGGTAAATCAGGGTAATGCCTCTAAAGTGTGCCGGAAAGGGACCTGTCACTGAAATGGTCACTTTCCCTAAATACTACAAGTTGAGTGCCAACTGCAAAAGCAGGCTGTCTCAAGCAGGTACTGCAGTCAGTGGTTGGTGTCAATCTTTAGGGGAAATAATGGGAGAACTGCACCAGGAACTGGAATTTGTTACATTTTCAGTGTTTACAAGCCATTAAAGGTCATTGGAAAGGATATAAAAGCTGCTTTGCTTGTAATGCAATTGAATTGCCTTTTTAAGGAATGTACAAGTGTAATGATTTTATCTTTAACCTTTTTTTGTAATTTTCCAGTTAATGAACTTGCCTGTTACAAGAACATCGCTTACTTTGTCTGCAGCCGGATAAAGTACACTGCTCACAAAAATTCGGAACGAAATACCTCCTCGTTTTTGTGAGCAGTATAAATGTATAGAATTTGACTATAACATGGATGACATTCCATACACTCCCATGTTAAATGAACATGCTGTGTTAAGTGTATTTACCATCTGTATTGTGATGTACTTGGGTTATTTTGGTGGCTTTTCCCTGCAAAGCCTTAGCTTTGCTTCGTCAAAGTAACCAAATAAAAATAAAAGTTCACATTTGAGAGACTTCCTTTTTGTTAGTTAAATACAAAGATTTTTGTAAAAAGTTTTGTATTTACAGTACCCAGTTCAGTCCAGTGCTATACAAAGTACTAATTCATTAGGTACCCCAGGGTACCAGGCAAACCTACAACACAAAGTCAGAAAAGAAGTTGTGACTATATATGGGGGAAAAAAATATGGCAGGCTATATTTATAGTCATTTCTGCCATTGGGGACTACAATACATTTCAAAGTTGGGATAGTAAAGCATTTGCCACTTCTCACTACACTTGAGACGTTTTGACACAGAGGATATCAAGCAATTCGACTGTTATTTTGTTTTAGTTCTTTGGGGAACAGGTTAGGACTGTAGGCAGGTCAGTCCAGTATCCGTACCCTCTTCTTCTGCAGCCATGCCTTTGTAATGTGTGCAGTATGTGTTTTTGTATTGTCTTACTGAAAAATGCATGGACATCTTTGGAAAGGGTCATCTTATAAGCAACATACTGTATGTTGCTCTAAAATTGCACTTTTCTGCATTATATTGCCATCACAGAAGTATAAATGACATTTTTTTCCCCCAAGGGCTCTGACACAGACCCTGGCTTTTGAACTTGGTGCCGGTAATGGTCTGGATGGTCCTTTTCATCTTTGGTTGAAAAAAGCTCATTGTTGTCAATTTTTTTCATGAACAGACTAATAATGATTTGTCAGACCACAATGCACAATTCCACTGCTAACAGTCCATGCTGAGACTCCTCCAAGCTGAGAGAAGTTAGCACGACTTCTGTAAATAATTAGAATAAGGCTACTTTTTAGCACCGTACATTTTACGTACCGTTTGTGAATGTGAGTCTGCATTCAAAGGTTTGCAAGTAATCCCTTGGCTGTGCAGTTATATCAGCTATTGTTGGGTGACGATTCTGCCATCTGAGGGATTGGAGATCATGGGTGTTCAAGGTTAGGCTTGTGCTCTTGCACTTTATGCCAGTACAATATTCAGGTTCACAAGGCTTTTTGTTTATTAGGAGCTAAGATATGTTTTAATGGGAATGGCTTCTCTTTTCCTTTGCAATGTATCTGAATGTGACTGTGAATGGGAGGATATGAGCATGGAAAATGCGTGGAGTTGTGCTTTGGACATGGAATGATTTCTTTCCCTGACCCCTGAAGAGTAAGGGATTGCCATATAGGCTGAATTTAGTATTTTTAACTACTGTTCTCCTGGGTTCTTTGTCCATAACAGTCTAGAGTTTAGTTCACTCAGAGTGGTGCAATAAAAATAAAGCAGAAACAGCAGTTTTCTATAATAATTTTTTATATAACTGTCAAAAATATTTTGAATTAAATAGTTGACACAGCTAGGTGGTCTTCTTACAGCATTCTTACATTTGTAAGAAGATATTTAGCATCATTGGATAGACAATGAACCAGTACAGTATTTAAAAAAAT
>JAUZST010010747.1:0-37280 GCA_034779995.1 Parotocinclus haroldoi | reverse complement strand
AAAAAAAATACATACAGGTTGTAATGTAGTAAAATAGGGAAAAATCCAAGGGGGTGAATACTTTCGCAAGGCACTGTTTTTATACCAACAAACAAGAAATCCAAAATAAGTAGCTTCAAATATTATGAAATTGTATTGCAACAAAATAATCCTCTTTCTGAAGCAAGTCATGATCAAATTTCACCACTAAAACACACTAATGTGTGCAGAATCAAATTAGGCAAATTTACATAAAGTGAAACAGAAGAAAAATATAAAATGAGTCATGCTGTAGTTGCACCAAGGGTGTAAAAATGTCTGATACAGTTTCTCTTTGTTCCTAAACACAATAGATTGCATGTTTTCCTCCTTTAAAAGATAAAGAAAAAGCATCTTTATTGACTTTCCTTGTGATGTTAATAAAGCATTCTATCTATCTGTCTGTCTGTCTGCGGTAAGGCTATTGCTAAAGTCTGTAAATGTAGATATTAAGACCTACACGTCTCTTATATTATGTGTATTTTTGCCATTTAAATAAGAAAAGCTATTCTTAACCTGTGCTACTGCATTAAAACAGTCCACTTATAGTTCCCCCACTGAAAAAGCATAAGTCTAAATGCCTATATAGAACATTTGATTATTTGAAGTTTGCTTTAATATAATAATCAATGATGTAAGTATTAACAGTAACTGCCTTATGCAAATATATTAAATCGATCTGGCCCATATATTAAAAAGCACAAGGGTCTTTCTTTATAAACCAGTGAACTGTTTTTCATGTTATGTGGAAGTGTGTCACCCACCCTCCTTCTCTGTTTTCCAATTATAACGTCTGTTATTCCATTTTTAATGCAATTACAGTGTGAATAATGGTTCTGTTTGCTGCCATGCATGAATGGCTGTAGAACTCTCATTTACAACAGGTATGAAAATGAACCCTGCCAACAGTGAGTCATACAGAGCTAAGCTATTTGCTGGTTATTTGGTGTTTATTTGGGAGTCGTATATGGGCTGCACAGTAGCACATTTTTGCAGCACACTAGAAGCACCTCACAGCAGTCTGATTTTATTAAAATATGCTATTATTGCTTATTCATTTTCCATACTGATTTTGGTCCTCTTTTTATAAAAGCATTGTTATGCATTATTATAATTAATGTCTTTACATACATGAGGGGTATTACAAAATAGGGGAAATTTTATTATGGGATATTTAATTTTGAAATATCCCTTACTTTTTGTGAGCAGTATCTTCGTAAGCTTATACTACAATTAATTAAGCAGAAGATATATTTTTATGTTTTAAACATGAAACACAGCAGTGCTTTTTGCTTAGTACAATTAATAATAAATTCTTGGTACATCATTTTTTATAATACATTTGTAATTCCCTATCATCTGTTTCTTCTCCACGTGCAGCACATGCTGTGTTAAATGTATTTTATACTACTGAGGGACAAAGGGAGAACTATTCCCACATATTTCACTGTGCATCTGTGTATGTTTGTGTTTTTGTTTTTTGTAAAGCAAGGGTCTTTAATGTTACCAGTAGAGGGCCACTGTGATTTCATTTAAAGACCGAGAAAAACTGATTAAATAAGTAATAATAATAATGCTTTTAATTTATGTAAGTTTGGACTCATTTAGAGCAACTGTTATAAGATCTTGTCCAAGGATCCAACAGCAGTAGCTCAGTAGAGGTGGAACGTAAACCATGAACTATCTCATCCATAGTCCATTACCTCCACCACAGTGTTACTATAATACTGTTTTTACGTTGTAAATGTGTGCATAAAGTCATAAATAAATATAAATTTTCCTCCCAATTCTCACTTAGGATGTTAGCTCACTTTATTTTCTAATTTTTCTAGATAAAACTAAATTACAGCAATCTTTGATGGTTTTGATGCCTTGACTGTGAAATGCATACTGTGGCTACTGTGTGTCCAGAGAACACTTTATGGCTCCCTTATTTATTCAATGTGAACACACTACTTAAAAATGTGTACAGTATACTATTTTTAAGTTTCTTTAAGTTTTAAGTTTTAAGTTTTTTTAAGTTTCTCCATTCTTCCTAGTACTATTTTGACTGGAATCTGTATTCAGAAGTATTCTAAATGAGGCACTTGATAAATCAAAATTTCAAAAATCATTTTAAGATCAAAATTGTCTCCTTTTTAAATAAAACAATAAATATTTCATCACTACATAATTATTTCCTATTGAGCTTATCTTATACACCTGCATCAACTTCATCCTAAAGCATTGTGCAAGTCCAGGTAATGAATTGCATGATTATCTAAATATGTGTTTTAGGAGTAGTGCTGTAGTATTTATAGATTAAACAATGTAGTTTTACTTATTACTTAGACTGAATCAGAGTGTTTAAGCAATTTAAGTTGAGCTCCATTAAGTGGCCAGACCAGGATTTGTTTTATTGAGGCCTTTTTGGTGAGACGAAAGGAAGTGTATAAGGCGCAAATTAGCCATAAAATTGCTTAAGGGATAAGATGGAGTTGGGAAGTGAGAAGCATCTGGGTTTGGTTGGATTAGGCTACCTCCAGGTTATGGGTATACAATTAAGAGTTAATTTGATTTTCTAGTAACCTACCACCACTGACTTTTAGGGCTCACTTTAGAGCTGTGTGGTGGCAAGAAAGACATTTATATTGCCATTTAGAGAGAAAGAAATCACAGATGCTGGGAAAAGAAAGTTTTTGTAGGGCGATTGGGAAAGATTACAACAGGTTGTGGAGAGACAGCATGGAGAGAGAGCCGAGATAAAAAAAAAACAAAACAAAGGACTTAGAAAAGAAGCTTTAGAGAAACTGTTATGTTTAAAGGTGACACACTGTATGCACTGTGAACACAAACCAGTTTGTACAATTTAAACGATCATTAAAAGAGAAAGAAATTGAGGGAATCCTTATTTAAATGCTCAAATGCATTAAAATGAATTACTTGCCATTCGACTATGGCAGTACAGTAGATGTGGTTGTACGTATGTCATGAGACATATACATGTACAGTAGAACAGTAGCAACAATATGAAATCAGAATATCCCCTAATTTTTGTGAACAATGTAGCAATCAAAGCTTGGGAGCATCACAATTGTGCTCTACCACAGAGCTGTCAGAAAATTCAGAACTTAAGAGGGAATACAAGTTCTATACAAATGAAACATTTTAGACCTGTGTTGATTTTACCTGTGTAGTTTTACCAATACATTTTTAATGCTAGAGCAAATGACTGGTTGTCCTGATTTTATCAGGATAGCCAGAATTAAAAAAAATATTAAAGGCCCAATCAAAGACTTGCAGAATAAGAATTGACAAAAGCAGATCTATTTAATTAAAAACTGTATTTGCTGTAACAGGTACAAAATCTTTGGAATTCAGAAACGTTAGGAGCAATTGGCATACAGGTTGACAACATTTTTTGCTGTACTGTAGTAGATTGTACTGTATATGGATACTATACTATAGTATACAGGTATTTAACTAAACAAATGACAAGTCTTTAAATTTTGCTCTGGCATGAAATTAGTACCAAAGTTGGATCTTTTTAGTCGTACTGCTTTTAATCTCAAAATGATTAGTTCAATTGAGTTTTGTTTGTACATCTGCCACTCGTATCAGTGTCCTGCAACTTTCAGTCAACACTGATGGATTGCACTTGCCCTGATACTGTGTATTGAACTTCTTATTGAGGGGTCAGATCTTATTAATGGGAAACTACATTATCTGAGCTGTGTTCCTTGTAGTAGTGCCAATATTTTTTGATTCCCAATGATGATCTTGTATAGTATGTGTTTCAACAACATTGCCATGTTCCAAAGACAGAAAAAAATCACACCTGGTGACAGTGAACCACAGTATTAGTTTTGAACCAGATAGTTTTGCTTGAATCTTGTTTTGTTGCTGATAGCTTTTGATCAGATTGTTTCAGTTTGAATTGTTTCAGATAAGGATAATCAGGCATAAACAGGTTCAACATCTGGAACAATATAGTTTTCCACATGTGGTTCAGTTTGTCTCATCTAGGGTCCATGTCTCTGGTGACATCAGTACCGGGCAATCTGTCAATTTTATAAATGCCATGTTGTTAGTACAGAGGTGAGGTGAAGTAACCATCTGTCACAAGTCTTATGTTCTTGCCATATCATTGCGACTGCAAATGGCACTGACTATGAAATGCCCATTTTCTCAGTGTGACTGCAAATGTTGCACAACAAATGTAAGCAGCCCAGGTTTTGTCTTAGTCACTCATTTTATATGTGAAATTTAAATTTAATAAAGAAGTATTTTCTTACTAAGTTTATCTTAGACCCTTTAGCATGTAACCATCACCGATGTAACAGAATGTAGCTAACCTTTGGGAAATTGAGGAGACATGTCTGGTTAATTTAATCTTGCCTGAAGTGTTAATAAGTGTCCAAACATTATCTGTAAATGTGAGCAGCTTTTGTAGCCTGTTTTATAGCCAGAATCTAACCTAAGCATGTCCAGGCAATTCTATGACATTTTTTTGCATAACACCTACACTGAGTGTATGTCTATGCATTCATGGACAATTAAAAACAGATTGTTTTAGGCAATATAATAGTAGACTTTAAAAATGACGGGAAATCATATACATAGGTTACGTCTATAAAACTGTATGTGACAGGAATATTTACATATGTTCAGCAGCCCAAAAAACACCTAGATAGATTAATAAAGCAAAATCATTGTTGTTTGGCTTAATTAAGGTGAATAAAAGCGAATAATTACATGAATAATGAACATTAAAGACTTCAATGTGTTGCATGAAACGGTTATACCTCAAGACAACCACCATCATACCAGTGCCTGGTAAATAGCAATCAAAAGTCTAAATGACTTCCAGCCAGCTGACCTCACCCCAGTTGTCATGAAGGGCAGTGTTACAGATGTGCCGTACTTTCCAAAGTACCAATACCTAGAAGTACATCATTATGTATATTGCATACTGGGCCAATAAGTCTTCAAATGATGCCATGTCCACAGCTATTCATGCTGCCTTAATCCTGACTGAACATCAAACGACGTGTACAAATTCTGTTTATGGATTACAGTGTATCATTCATTACAATAATACTGTCAATAAACAGTTAGAATAAAGGTGTTTACTAAGATCTAGGAATTAGGATTCAACTTGCATTCTGCCACTGTCACCATCACCATGTTTCACAAATAGATGAAGAATACAAAATATTCCGTTTAAAGAGGAATGACTTCCTTTTTGCAAAGTGTAATATTTTTGTGTAGTTTATTTGAGTTCTAAAAGGTTCGGAAACTTTCAAGCATCACTGTACATTAAAGGCTGTGCTGCCACTCTATGACTATGGCACCATGCCAGCTGCTATATTGTGCAATTATCTCTTGCACACATTATTACATATACACAATAGCTGCACTGCTGTATATTGTGAAGTTTTAATATATATTTTATTCCTATTTTGTATATTTCAAAATGATAAGTTGTATTGGCACCATATATTTTCATTTATTGTATTTTGCACATTTATTTATGCATATAGCAAGGGAATACTACACACACACACACGCACACAGGGTAGGCAAAATATATATGTTATTTATGTATCTTTTAGGCTATGTCTGGAAACCAACCACTAAAAGACCTTTTATTCGATTAACATCCACAACAATTTTAAAATTATGAAAAATAATGGCAAATATGTTTGGACTAACTGTTAAAAATGTCAAGGCAATATGAGATTACAAGGCATAATCACCAGAAGTACCGATCCCAAGAAAGTTTGTATTTTCAGTAGCTGACAGGTTCGTAATACAGGTTTATGTTCCCAAACAGTGAACATTTGGAGTTAGAATAACCACAATCACAAACATAGTAGTTGTTGCAAAGCTTTAAGGTCTGTTTATGTCATTATCCCGCTGGAGTATTATTCCTTCTCTAGCAAGATCCAAACAATCATTTTCACTACTAATCTTTTTTTAGTTTTCCCTTGTTTTCCCATTTCAAGCTATTTAAAATTTGAATCAGTTCCAACTAAAATTCTATCTTTAAACCATTCGGGGCATTTTGGCCTAAAATTAATTGGTTAGGAACCCAAAAACCTCACAGGTGGAACAGAAATATAGTTGATTCTTCAGCACAAACCATGACGACATCCTTGGGCAACAATGTGAAATGAAGGCAAAAATAGAGTGTCCACAAAGACTGTGCAGAGGTCTGCTGAAGAAACACTGTATATGTTTTGATTTTGGGCAAGTCTGGAGTTTTGTTATTACTGTTCAGTTCCATTGTGCATTGCACCACATTGTGCTGAAAAGGGCTAACAGGCACTTTAAGGCAACATTATGAGTTGCGTTACTTTTATTTTTTAAATTATTAGTTCAGCTACTGAATAACTACCAATCTACTGCATTTATATAAATCAACCATGTAAAATGACTCTGGCTTGAAATATTTGTCATCTCTTTTTTCTCTATACCCTTTCTGCCATCCCTATTTTTCCTGACAGCTAGCTGATTGCGTTATAATGGTATTGTGGTCATTTTTCCAATGTGTGCCTAATTAGACTAATGGGCATATATGAGCATAAAGATAAGCATGGAAATATGCCTGAAATTCAGTTCCCTTTATCTTAGCCAAAACATAACGCTTTTTACTCTTGGAAACATGTCAGATTATTTTCTCTTGGCCCACTGACAAAATCCTTAATCAGTGACTTTCAGCAAACACAAAACAAATACACACCCACATATACACCCTCACGAGACACAAATATGTATTCAAACATGTATAATTTTTGGAAAGCAGTGAAGATCCCTTTACTATTTCAGCTGGCAGAGACACTGCACCAATCAGCAGTCTTCCAAATATCAGTGGTTAACAGTGAGCCTCCCTGTAGTATAACACCCAGGCAAGAAAAAAGCCCAAGAGATTATAAGATTACCAACTCATGCAAAGACATAAAGCAATTGTGGAGCACAGAAGCATAAAAGCTAAAACTGACATTTCATATCACAAATAATATATGTCAATAAATTAAGATATATAAATTAAGCATACCAATGTACACTGCTCACATAAAATTGTGGATATTTCATTATAGTGTAGATATTATGATAAATACAACATGTTCTATCTAAACAAGAACAGAAGAAGAACAAAAAAATGTATATCCGATCAGAAAAACTATCCACAATTACTTTACTTGAATGGTTTGTATTATTTATGGTTGCTGATGGTTGCTATGGTTGTTGAGTCTGGATAGTCTTCTTAGACGTAATTTTTCTTTTCACAAAAAAGACCTGGAATAGTGATTCATCTGACCAAGATGCATGTTTCCAATTTGTGATACTACATCCTAGATCCGTTTGAGCCCAAAGACGTTGATGTCACTTATATATATGGTTAATGTAAGCCTGCTTTTTGCAAATTCAAGTTTAAGTGGCATTTGTGAATGTAACTCCATATTGTTACGTTCCCAAAGGAATCCATTGCCATTGTGGTTACATCAGCAATTAATGAATGGGGGGGTTCCATCGATCCATTCGATGCAATTCCATCAGATTCCTTGAATTGTTTAATTATATTATGCACTTAAATATGGAATCCCATCCAATCTCCAAACTTTGTGATGAAACGATCTAATAATCTTTTCACACATTACAAACTGCAGATCCTTTGGTCATTGTCCTCCTCAAATACTCAAACCTTATACAGATGCTGCTTTTTTACCAAATCTTGATTTGACATGACTTTTTGACATCACCTGTTTGCAATTACATAATTATTTATTTTAATACTAACCATAAATTGCCCCGTCTCCATTTTTATAAATGTGTTGCCTGAAATGTAGAGATGGAGGTTTATTAACAACTTGACAAAGGTTTACAAAAATAATCCCTTGTCCATGAGGGATTACTTGTGTGTTCATACTTGCAAAGTCTAGTGGAAAAAGTTTTCACTAGACTGAAAGGAGCAATGGGGTTCAAACATCATATTAATATCCCTGATTTTGGGTGTAATTTATTGGTTTTTTTAGGTTTAGGACATTTTGGCTAGAGATGGACTAACATACTCTTGCCCTCCTATAGGCAGAGCATTTCTGAATCAGCAGTAGCCTGGTAACCAGGTTATTTTCTGAGCGCACACTTGCACAGAGAGGATAAATACATTTAAATGCTTTACCATTCAGGAAGAAACACAATGGTTGCTAACTGGCAACTCAGCCATGCTGAAAATGCTGAAGATAAGCCAAGTTTAGCAGTTACGAACTGAAATTAAATTCTGCCTTTTTACATATTGGCAGATAGAAAATTTTGATGAGAGGAGGAATTTACAGTAAGACATAATGGCCTAAATATACACCATTAAATAAAGTTAGTTGATGGATAGATGGATATCATGGATAGATATATCAATGACAGGAGCAAGATTGCAAACACACTTGTCAAACACATTCACTGTAGGGCAATTCGAAGAGATCATTTAACCTAAGACACTGAAATGTGGGAGGAAATTTGAGTAACTGGACAGAAGGAGTGTTCTGTCTCTCAGGTTTTTCTTACGAGACAAATCATTCCAATGATCTCACATAAATCTCTCTTTGGGATTTCTCAATAAAGTCTCACATTATGTGCCTATCTGCCAATTCATTGATTCTTATTTTTATCTGCTGCTTAAAAAAAAGCTAAATCTGTTAAACATTTAATCTTGAACGGGGTTGCAGTGCCAATCCATTGTGAATCACATACATTCACACACTCAAACCTACCCTCACAATCTAGAGTCAAGTGAACGTATTCTATTAACCTAACCTAAGGTATGTCTCTGGACTGTGGGAACAACTGCAGACTGGGACCCAAAGGACCCAAACCATTCTGCTTGGGATTACGAACGCAGTACACAAATGAGCTCCTTAAATTTAATGTAAAGTACATTCATACCCTAGTAAAATGCACTTATTTTTATTTAAAATGTACTGGTCCATGTCCAAGTACTGTATGTTGCGAGTAAAGTGGTGTCCCTTCCTTTTAAGAAAAGCCATATATTTGTGGTTTAGACTTGCACATACACAGCACACAGCTCAGAAAAATTAGGGGATTTTTTGGTGAGCAGCATATTATACATTTAATTAGTAGTATTTCGAATTATATCTGTAATAAAAATGTTCCTCAGTTCAACTTAACATTTTCATAATGGCAATTAACATAATTTTTCATAATTCTTATTCAAGTTTGTCAATTGTTTTCCGATGTATGTGGCAGCAAATCTGTTCTAACCAATTTGACCAAGAAAAATGTTTTTGTCTCGATTGGAAGAGTAAGTAGACAGGAAAGCGGGGGAGAGACTACCAGAAAATGAAGGAACAACATAATAATGCTAACAGGGAAGGACAAAGTAGAAGGACAACCAGATATAGAAAGAACAATGCTGCAGAGGAAGGCAAATATGTATGATACTGAGACCATTAATATATATGGAAAAGACAAAAGAGGAGAGAAAGGCAGAGATAACACACCAAACCAGAAGAAGATTAAGGTGCAGGTAGAATTAACCACAGAAACACCAACAGTAGGACGAGACCTAACAAAGAAGTGGAGATGAAGAGGGGTGTATATATGGGAGAAGAAGTGGATGGCGTTGCTGCATATAGGAGAGGAAGCATCCAGAGAGAGTGCAGCCAGATACGGTTGCAAAATGTGAAGCTCATCGTGACATAGACCCAAAGGTGCGGCTCCAAAGCGCCGAGATGAAACAGAAAGAGAGAGGAGAAAAGACAGAGCAAAACACAGAAAAGAGGGAGAGTGCAGGAAAGACACAACAGACAAGGCAAGCAAAGCAGAGTGGGAGACAACACAAGGAAACATGGTAGCAGTTAAAAACTGAATCCTCAGAGGCCCTACATAGCCCTCGTGCAAATGTCCATAGGTACCTGAATTGGCACGGCTGTTAAGGTAGTATATATATATATATATATATATATATATATATATGAGAAGAAGCGGATGGCAGCACCACCACCCGCTGTACAGGAGGGGAAGTGCCCAAAGAGAGTGCAGCCAGATGAGGTTGCAGAATGCAGACAGTGATAAAAGGTGAGACAAATCATATCGTATGGTCGTCCAACCAACTGGGAAGTTCTGCTATTTACTTAATAATTTATAACACTGCTTCACTGTGCAAATTTCACACAGTTTAAATATAAAACTGCATTTTGAGATAAAGAAAGGTGGTTACCTTCCTGTTTTGAGGGACAGAACCTTCAGTAACAGCTATCCACTTTTTTGACATCTGCATTTGCTGTTACGAGCTACATTAGGTACAATTATTTCTTTTAAACAGTTATATGAAACAACTTCTAAATTTTTTGGGAATAATTAAAATATGTTTGTGTGTGTACATTCCATGCAATTAATTGATGGAGTCCTAAAATCTGCCCTGTAATGCCAGTTATGTTCCAGCTTATTGCTGGAACTGAATTGAACTGAATTAAGGTAGGTATGAAAATGAAAGAATGAATGTTTCAGGTGTGGTTTGGCATTGGTGACAATTGCCAGGACTATTTAGCAGTGATACCCAATGAAACTCTATAAACAGCACCTCTAACATGCTGTATGTGTATATCTCCCTCGCTCTATGAGTTAAGCCTTAACCAACAATATTAAGATGAAGTTGGAAAGTGGTCTGGAATTTTAGAGTGTTATGTTCATTTTAGAGTGCCCTAGTTTAAGTTATTAAATCTCCCTAGGGTCTCAACTAGCCTATAATGAAAGATAAAAATAATGATTGTATGGCAGAGCTGTTAAATTCACACTAAGCTGTGGACTTGGTGTATGTCTGTATCCAAACGCCATATGACAGTAATGAGGTACAGAAACCTGGAATGTTTAACCTAAAATGCCGCTTTTGATTCCATTCATGCTAAATCATGCTCCTGTTAGATAGAATAATATTATTACTTCACCCAGACAACAACAATTTGAAAACAATATATGATAATTGTCTGGTCTTACTATGCTTAAAAATGTCTTTCTTTACTGAATTATAACAGACGCTCCAAGTTACTATAAGATACTATGAGATTATCTTTTTTATGAGAAACTGCTAAACAACTCAATTAAATAAAGTTACTGATTTTACTGAGTAATATTGACTCAGCAATTTGGATATGTATGATGTTCACTTTGTAACTGCTACAGAACTATCAAACTTGGTAAGCTGTAAAAGCAGAATGCAGTACCTTTGCAAACCAACTCTCTAACAGATGGTAGTGTAAAAACAGGTTGTAAAAAACTCCTTGCTTTTACTGAAGTTAGCATATGAATAAGACTTAAAACTATATGATACAGTGTGAGTCGATTGTTTATTTGTATACGCTTCGGAGATGACAGAATGTACAGTCCCTCTAGAACCTGTGACTGCAGAGGAAGCTTCCCTTTAAATTAAATATGCTTATATATATATATATATATATATATATACTTTTTAAAAAATCTTGGTGAAATTGTATATATTAGTGAATTAAATGATCAAATACCTCTTTATTAGATGCAAACACTTCCACAGCACAACATGCACATACACACTTAGTGAAACCTCTGACTTTGGAAGTTCATGGAGCAAATGTGCATTAAGGGTAAAAAGGTAAGATAAAAACATCTCAGGGTAACTTTAAGTGTATTGTCCCACCCTAAAACACAATTTATCTCCATGTTGATTTGTCAACCTCTCAAAGTAAATCACCAGGGGGTGACAAAACTCCTCTGAGTTGTACCACAGATGTTATTTTCTCAATTAAAACAAGACGGGATTTTAGATTATTCCCCACCTTGATGAGCCTTGTGCTGAAACACACCTGCATCTCACCACCATGTTCTTGACATTGCTGTACAGAGAATGAGCCACCATCCAAATCATACCTTCTCTGTGGTGGTCCTATGGAGGTCCTGAACATTAAAGGGTAAAGGGGCTAACAAAATATGCATAAGTTGCAGTAGTTGGACTTATATTTAGATGTATGCTAAATGGAGCTGAGGAATGGACAATGAGTGAAAAATAGGTGAATTTAAGTATATAATACTTATTGCAATATATATCATAAATCCCCCTATTTGCATAAAAGCTCCTAGTACTGTATCGTCAATAAACAGTTACTTATGTGCAGAGCTCTTTAAATTTTCATAGCTTTTTTCCTAGCCCCATGCTCTCTGAGATGATAGGACATTATATATGGTGAAAAAAATAATGCAGTTCATACTATATTGCTCAGATCCTTTGGGGAAGCAACAATCAAGCAGCAAAAGCATGTATCCAGCACTGTGATAGTTTGCAAGCCAGGCTGTGATAGTAAAATTTCCATGGCCAGCAGCTATGGCATGACTGACAAGCTTTGAAAAGAAAGCTGAATTCTGAATGCTTCGATTCCAGCTTCCAAGTACAATTACATCGAGTTAAATCTTCTGTTTCTGTTATTCTGACTGTGCACTGATTTACATTCCGTGTGTTTGTCTGGGTCAAGTTTATATACAGTATATTATTGTGTGAACCAAATGTCCCCACAACGATATAAATATCTGACAAGTGCTCTAGATTATAGTTAGTTTTTAACTAAATCTGTCCAAAACGTCCAAAGTACAATCTTTGACCAAAAATAAACCACGAAGATAGAAATGTCGGATTACTGTGAAACTTGGAGTGCAGTTATGACACAGGCAGATATGTAAATGATTACATTCATGGTCGGATTAGATACCATGAATTGCTTCTCCCACTGCCCTATAAGGCTTTCAGAGGTTACGTCTGTGTATTGTACCTCTGTGTGAGAGTTTGTTGATTGATAGAAATGCCTCTATAACACACTTGACGACAGCTGGGTCTGTAGATCCTCCACACTCATAATCTGTTGAATCTGGAATCCTAGCTGGTCCCATAAATGCTCGACTTTCAATAAAACACAGCAACTGGGTAGACAAGGGCAAGTGTTAAACTTTAATGGAAATGATATTCCTGGGAAACCCATGCTAAGATTGGGCATTATATTGCTCTAAAATACCCTCTAAAATGCCCTACCTTAAGAGGTAACACGTGGTTGTACGATGTCCTGCACTTATCACTGAGCTTTTAGTGTCCTTGTATCATCACAAGGGGTGACTGACTGTTGTATGCGATGGCTCCTCACATCGTCACACCAGCAATTAGGGCAGTTTTTCACTCCATAACAAAGAAAGGAAGATTGGCTGTTTATGGCAGGACGTGTAAAGAGTCACGTGACAACAAATTTCCTTCTTCTACGCACTTTGGAAATGGTTTTGGCAGAGACAGGAATGTGTAGTGAAGGTGCCATCTGTGTCTGGATGAAGGACATCAAATCTGTCAAGGGCACCGTAGAGACACATCTAGCACTCAACAAAAGAAGTACGCTACCTAAATGTAGCCTCTGAAAGTCTTTTTATAGATAGCAATGGAAGTGATTTTACACTTTCTTATGGCAAGTGTAACTTCTTGTATAATTATTCACATATCTGCCTTGGACATAATGGCATGCCAAAGTTGCAGCAAGCTAACATTTCTATCTGGTTGCTTTATTTTTTGTCAATGGGCGTATTTTCCACAAAGTTACTGAGGTTAAGGTTAGGGACATAGCTTTACTGCTGAATAGCCATGCTTCTGTTTGCCATGTCTTTATTTCATGTTTTTGTGCATCTGACTTGACATTTGAGCTGGAATCTCCCAGTGTGCCCTGGAGCCCTGAACACCATGACGCTGTCAGTAGTTTACAATGCGGAGGTTACCAAAGGACAAGTGTGTTCACTACTGTAAATTAGCTATGCATTTTCTGTTTTTCCTGTGTGTTTTCATGCAATGGGTCCAATTTATTTGTGATTAACTGATATGGAATTGTTTTTAATATGGAATGCTTAGAGGTATACTCAAGCCCGTGTACCATGCATTGAAATCTTCAGACCCTTTCACTTTTTTCACACTTTATGTTACGGTCTTGTGCCAAAATAAAACTAATTTCAAGTTTTTTCTCCATGATTCTGGGGAAAGGTGTGCTCTGCTTGATCTTCAGATAGTCATGACTGTGTCTACATAACTCAATGCATTGACTTGCTTCCATATGATTTGTCTGATTTGACATTTGCTTTACTGTGCAGTTGAGCAGGTACAGAAAATTACTTGCAAACCAGTAAAATGATCCATTTCTGGAAAAGAATATGATATGGTGCTTACTTTAAAACTGTAATTCCGTTTTCTAGTCTCAAGTGTTCATCACCAGTTTGGATTTTACATGAGAAACTGAAATAGATGCTGCATTGCAAACAGCAAAATGTTTTTTTTTTGTTTTTTTTACTGAAAATCATTTTCTATAAGTATTTAATATGTTTAATATGTCAGACTGATTAAAATCTAGATAAATGTGTTTGTAGAGTTACATAAAAAATCCACAAAACAGCGAAAATCCGCGATATATTTTTTTCATTAATGTTTTTTGAAAACCCGTGATGCACCGAGTCTGTAAAAGATGAACCGCGAAGTGGCGAGGAAACATTGTATTGGTTTTCTGTATGGTCAGACTGGCTAAGAGGAAACATTACCATTAACAACTGTTTTTAGCTGAAGCAACCAACACATGCACTGTAATTGTAATTAACAGAAATGCCCTAATATAATGTAATATAATGAACATAATTGCCTCCTGATATTATTTGAGGCCCTTCGTGGGCGGTGTCTTTTGTCTAGCCCTCACCCTTCCTCACTACTTTGTAACTCCTCCGTGCAAGGTATGGTAATTGGCAGTGTGTTTGCACAAGGTATTTTAAGGATAGATGGTACTAAATTCCCCCATGCCTCTTTGTCTTTGTTAGTAGTATTTAGGTTCGCTGTCGGGTGCCGTGAACAGCTGGCACATAAGTGGCAACCCCCAAAAGGTTTGCCAGAGAACCTGAGAACTGCCACAGCTTCCTCCTTCAGTGCTCCAACAAGTTCTCCAACAAATGCTCGTGGGCCCAGGCCCCAGAGGTTACCTCGAGTTGTTGCAGTCCTGACCTGGGGAGCTAAAAAGATGTTACTGGATTCACCCCGAGTCCTCCGGGCGGAAATTCATCCCAACACAGATGTGGTAAAGAGTGGTCAATTGGGCCTCTCCATCCAGTCCAATGTGATTGCTCTGTACTATGCCTGGTATGCTAAACAGGGCAGCTTGAACAGGTGGGCTGGAGCTTAGTTCAGTTCGATTCCATGTTCAGTGGACTCCTTTTACGCCATGCAGTATGATCGCCAGTATAAACTAGTGGGGAGGGAGACAATCGAGCTCTGGCATAGTACAAGGCAACCAGTCATAGAGTATGCATCCCCCTGCATACAAACTTTCATTCTCACTCTACTTTTTTCTATATTTTTATATATTAGCCCTCATGGCTCTACACATTCATCCATTTGAATCTGTTACGAAAGACCATTCCTGGTCTCGCTAAATCCCCAGGATCCCTATCGGGTTTTAAGAGTTGGAGCCCTCTTATGCAGTATCCACAGACAGACAACAAATACAGGGAAAACCAAGAAACATTTATTAACAAAAGACACATAAATCAGGCATTTAAACGATAGGTAAAAAGTTCACTCACGAGATCGGTGGGGCGTTGAGCCCAGAGTCCAGAGTCCCGTTGTGGAGCCGCGGGGCCCACTCAATATCAGTCCAGGAGTCCACGAACAACCTGGGCACTGAAGGTCTGTAGAGTCAAGGTCCAGGGCTACAGGGTCCCACAGCGACGGTGGGGGTTGCGGTACTGCCATACTGGCTCCGCGTCAGAGGGTCCAGGACAGCGTCCATGCCGGGGCCAAACAACAGCTCCTATGGACGCCGGGGTACTGCGAATGAGCCCATAAAAAGGAAAAGAAAAAGAAAACTAAAAACTAAAAATACTAAAAATAAAAGGACATAAAGGGGGGAAAACAAAACGGCGGCCGGAGATCCAGGGGGCTGCCCGTTACGGCCGGATACAGGAGTTGGCGGCGATAGTAGAGACCCTGTAGCAGGTACTAGCGGCCAGGATCTGGAGGCGACCCCTCCGACTGCAGACCCAAACGCGAGCCATGTGAGCCACAGGTCCAGGGAAAAGCCCCTACCAGCCTCGAGTCCCGAGCAACATCAGCTGCCGGAGAACACAAGCGGGGGAGTCCTTAACGGACTATAAAAACGAAACAAAAAACAAACAATGCGCGCACAGACAAAGGGAACATTCAAAACGTAACGCAAGACAAACGGGGGATAACGTAAAGAGCTGGCTCTTATAACAAAACTAATTAACTAAAATGAAGAACAGGTGCGTATAGTAAAGGAACGAACCAATCGATCACCGTGGAGAAGCAAAACAAACGCCATTACGGACGTAGGGAGAAAAGAAAACACAACACTAAGGGAATGGGGTAAAATGACACACGAACAACACAAAAAGGGCTCGCAGCGCGAACCCTAACCTAATTGTTGTTTATTTTACATACACAGTTTAGCTTTGACTCACTATGTGTCTCTCTCTGACCACTTTTTGTGTTTTGTTCACTTTGTCCCTTAGCAAGCTAATGCTGCTACGTTGCCATGTCTGTCTGCTCCAAATATGATTACACACTCCCCACAGCATAGTGTAGCACAGAGTAAAGGAAATTAGGCCGAAAAATCCTGTGAGGGCCACAGTTTCATGATAAGCTTTTCTCATGCTTTTTGGGCCACTCATCAGGCTTTTGTACACTTCCATAGTAAAGGACAGGAGAATGGAGAAGGGAAGGTCTAAATGAAAAGAGTGAGTCAGCAGTTGTGCTTGTGTTGGTGGATGACTCATAAAGGAAAAGGAAGCTAAAGGAAACATGCTATCATTAATGATTAGTGTGTAATTTCATGCAGTGAGTAACACATGATTTGTGCTGGACTATTTTAGGCTGGACGGCTTAGTACATGGTAAACGTATTTAGTTTAAAACATAAACATGCATAATAACAAACACAATTTACTGTATTACGAATAAATAACAAGGGATAAATAAGAATCCTTTGCCTCCAGAACCGCTTTAATCATTCTTGTGACACTAAGATGGTCCTGAATGGCTTGTGATGGAATGATGTTCAATCATTCAAGCAAAGTCTCTTAGGAAAGACGGAGGTGGATTTACACTTTACAGACTGTGCTCTAAAGTTTTATAACACAATTTCAATGATGTTTAAATACATTCTTACATTCTATGATACAGATTTTCCAGCTTTGTGACCAATACATCAGCTCTTTGGAAACAGACATATGGTCTCTTTTAAACTCTTTCGGTTGCCAGTTGTTAGTTTCATAGCACACAGAATCTTGGAAATGGAAATTAATTGAACGGGAGTTCTAAGAGTTTTAAATCTTATTTGTATCTACAATTCTTTAGGTAATATAGTATATAGCCTCTGTGCATTCCCTGCCCCAACCCTTTGGTAAGGGTAATACAGGCCAGTCTTGTAGCAGTTAGATGCTGAGAAGCAGCTCACAGGAGGTAGTGGATGGCTTCATCTTCTCAGCTTAGTTGTTGCCATGTTATAAACAGTGGGTTGGACTCAGTGGGCTGTCACTGGTTAAAAACTGTGTTCTTTTTTAGTGTACATACAATGTTTGTGAATTCTGGCTGCTGAAGATGATTTCTAGCCTCCAACTGTTTTGAACCAACACAAACAACATTTGACCACTGACATAATAGTCTGTGACTGCCTATGTCAACTCATGTTTACATTAGTGCTGAAGTCTGCACAATATACCGCTTATCTATCTGTCCACCTGAAGACAAGTCTGTGCTGAATATGTTTCAGCATTATTAGGTCATCTGTTAAGATAAAACATAAGCAAGTGTAAATAGTTATGACACCTTAGCAGTACTGATTTGCCTGCTTGTCTGACTGTTCGGCAGCCATAAGAGAAATATACTGCTCACAACAATTAGGGGATACATACAAAATTATTTTGCATAATTAAATATACCCTAATTTTTGCGAGCAGTGTAGTAATTTATCCTTGCCGAAGACAAAAACAGAGATCCACATATTTCCTTTGAAATGGATCAACATGTCTTACATTAGTGGAAAACCAATTAAATGTTATTAGACTGGGAATTAATTAACTTGACAGTTCTGTAAAGATATGATTCTTCCAGCTTCAAAAGCTGTTTTATTCTTTTTAGATCTATATCCACAGAAAATGTATTGAGTATCTAATGCTAAACCTTCTCAACTTCAGTGTCACTATGGTCATGTTAATCATTAGTTTTGGTGAAGTAATATCCTTGCCATATACCTATACCTATACCTAAACAGACATATATGGGCTTTTTGCATAGAAACAGTACAGTAATATACAGTATATAGCATGTTGACTACGAGGACTTTCACTGCTTAAAGCATCCCAGACCTTAGCAGTTGTAAAAAGATTCAAACATAAGTCAATTGTTTTTTCTTATTCAACCTGTAACTGGTCATAAAGGCACAGCAAATATACTAAAATACAATATATCATGTAGGGTGAATACATAGTAAGTAGCAAGCTGTATTATGGGGCAGCTTAATTTGGGTTTTAAAATTAAATAGCAATGCAATATAATAATGCAATACAATATAATAATTATTTCAATTATTGATTATTGAAATAAAGAGACATTCGAAAATGAATCACTGCCTACATCACTGCATAAGATTGTGCTGTATGTTGTAGTAGAAAAACTCTTTTAGAAAGTTTATAATTGGCTGACCTGTCAAGAAGAGCCAAAGACAGCCAATAGAAATCATTACCAAATGTGAAAAGGAGATTTGAAACTGTACAAAACTGAACATTAATACCATGCAACTTTCAAAGAAACAGACAACAACTAAAAAACAGCAATACAAACCCTTTTTTCACACATATTTACTATCACAGCTGTATTTTTTAATTGAGAAGAATGAAACGCAAAGAGAATCAATACTGACTCAAAGACAACTGCATGCAAGGTCCCCCTACTCACACCAGCAAGTGTCCAGGCCTGTTTGAAGTTCACCAATGACCATCTGGATGATCCAGAGCCTAGCCAGTCTCCAGACCTGAACCCAATAGAAATTCTTGGGAGGGAACTGTTGCCCTGCGGCAGCTGAAATATCTGGAAAAGATCTGTATTGAGGAGAGGGCCAAAATCCCTGCTGCAGTGTGTGCAACCTTGTTCACTGTCAAGCGTCGCAGAGGAGGGATCGGACTCAAATGCAGCGTGCAGGCAAATGGGTGTTTATTGCAAAAACGGCAGGCAGAAATCGGAAACCAAAACCAGACATAGGTCAAACACGATAGGGCAAACAACAATACCAAAGGGGTGAGCAGAGACGAAGTCGACGAGACAGAAACACGGTCAGCAACAGGTAATACAACGATACAAGGTTGTCAGGGAAAACGCGGAGCAATAAGGAATGAACCAAGAAGCTTAGCAGTGAGGGAGTGGATAGATAGTGTTTATAAAGGCGGGAGCTAATTGGAACCCGGTATGTGTAATTAGAATGCAGGCGAATGTGGGCGTGAGGTAGGCCGGGTGTGGTCGCATGAAAAGTCTGTGGGTGTGACATTCAAGAACTACAGGAAACATCTAATTGCAAAAAAGTTCTGTTTTTCTGTTCTATCAAACACATATTTTATGCAATTAAATGCATATTAATTGTTAAAAAATCATACAATGTGATTTTCAGAATTTATGAAAAGATTTTGTCTCTCACAATTGAAGTGTACCTATGATAAAAACATTTTCATTCTTTGTAGGTAGGAAAATTTCCAAAATTAGCAAAGTATCAAATACTTAGTTTACATAAGTAAACTAGTAAACATAAGTAAACTAAATGTGCAAATATATAGCATATTTTATAGTTCTGCATACATATGATCTAAAGTGCCATCAGATTTTCATACAAGTCCAAAAAGTAGATAAAGAGAGATCAATTAAACAAATGAGACAAAAATCTAAATTGTGAAATTGTAAACATTTGTGAACATATGAGATTTCTGAGGACCATGGATAAACAATTGTGATGGTTACAAAACCATCTCTAACGAGTTTAGATTCCACAAATCCACATTCAGATAGACTATGTTTATAACCCTAGAAAACAATTATTAAAATACTTTATAAATGATTAATATTTTATAAATTATTATAAAATTATTGCATGCAGTGTACTGCACTGACATGGCGTTAGTATGTTTTGCACTTAAATAAAGCAATTTAATATCCCGATATAGCTCCATTCATATCTCAATAACGATATAAACTGCTCACAAAAATTATATACCCTGAATTAAATATCCCCTCATTTTTGTCAGCAGTTAATATCATGATACTGCAAGTCAAGTCAAGTGAGAGATAGAGAATTGTTTCAAACCAGCTTTAGAACATTACCAATCCCAAATCGAGCAAACCTAGGGAGACACATCTACTGTTAATTCAGTGATTTTTCTTTCCAGACCTATTTCAAATTACATGTTGAATAATACATGCTTATTTATACTTATATTTAATAATATTTCTCATTTTATTTAGAAACGTATACAAATTATGAAACTGTAACTTGTATAGATGTAAAATAAATAGACATTTTCATGGCTGATTCCAATTTCTGTATGAATGAACACAACTGAAATGTAACATTCCCACATCACGCATCATGCATTAGCAGCTAAACCAGCATAAACCAACTAGTGAGTGCATGAGTATTTAAAGAACATAAGGCTACACATATGACATGAACTCTGAATTAAAGTCACTAAATTCACAGTGCTGTACATGTTACATGTGACAAGAAAAGAATCAGAATATGAATATGAAACTGATAACAGTTTGACTCATAACACTAAAATCAATATGTAACACATAATTTTTTTTGCAATGGTGGTTAAAGAGATTAGAGGTTAGCTGTGTTTGAGTACATCATGGCAGAGCTTTTACAGGCTCGTCACTCCTGTTCAAAATAACCTTGTTATGCTTTGTGTTCACTCTCCTCCATGTTTGTTTGTCTTGCCTTAACGATGCGTCATCCAAACAACAAAAGACTGCCATACAGCATGTACTGCAATATATATTGCCATATCGCACAGCCCTAGTTGCACGTTTTAGTTCATTAGACACATCACTACTGCTGGAGACTTTAACTCTACACTGTCACTGCTGAAGTGAAAATGTTCCATCAACCAGAAATATCCAGGCAGCAGTGTGTTGTGACCACTGAAGTACTAGTGTACGAAAAACACAAACAGTAACACAACACATCCACATGGTGCACCAAGAAGGTGTCTCTTAGAGAATTATATCTCTCATAGAATGTACAGTGAGAACTGTGTTTAAAAAGTCAAACAGCACTGCTCTGTCTAAGCCTCTCCTCTACAGTAAAATACACAAATATGCCACCACCACATCCGTGGCTTTTTACTAGGACTGCTATCTGCTCCTTTGTTCAAGGAGGAACAGGATGAGCACTACCAGACAAACTGACCTTTAGCAGGCCATGTGTCTGACCAGGCTTGAAGCAGGCTTGGAGGCCGTCTCATAGTGGACCCTGTGCTCACTGCCTTAAACCTCAACTGGCATTTACTGTAGAAATAATTTTAATTTCAATCAGGCAGTGGCAACTTTACGTTCCGAACACATTACTCAGTCCATGTCAGGAAAGATATGCATGATTTCTTTCCCCACTGATATCTGATGTGCTTTCAAAGTGTTCCTTTTTTAGCAGTCCAATTATTGCTCTGTGGTGGTCCTGTGAGGACCATTAAAGAACAAGGTGAAAGGGAATCAAAAGTATGGTACAGTTCTGGCCATACCCTGTCAAAAATGTAAATAAAACACGAGTGATAAAGCAACCACATTTTATTTAAACAGGATTCAAATTCATGTAGCAAAGCATAGCAATATAGAAAATACAGAGAAGACCCTGTTCACAAAGTTGCATACCCATAGTTCTCAATAATGTGTATTGTCCCATTTAGCATAAATGACAGTTTACTGTCTTTTGTGATAGTTTGGATGATGATGATGATTGCAGGAACATCCCTGGCTGGCTCGGTCATATTGAGGTCAGGAGACGTGATGGCCACTCTAGAACCTTGTATATAATGCTCACAAAAAATTTCAAGATGCTGTATGTAATGTTCAAACAGATAAACCATTATTGCTTTTTGGAAATATTCACTTATTTTGAATTTGATGCCTGCAACATGTTTCACAGAAGTTGGGACAGGGGTATGTTTACCACTGTGTTATATCACTCTTCCTTTTAACAACACACAATAAGTGTTTGGGAACTGAGGACACTAATTGTTGAAGTGTTGTAGGTGGAATTCTTTCCCCTTTTTTGCTTGATAATGTGCTTCATAATGTGCCACACATTTTCAATGGGAGATAGGTCTGGACTCCAGGCATGCCAGTCTAGTACACATATTCTTTTACTACTGTGACGAATGGTACAGATGAAAGGGGAGACAAACTCAGTGTACGGGAAATAGAGGTTTACACGTGCAGAATGTGGTTTGGCATTGTCTTGCTGAGATAAGCAGAAATGTCCCTGAAAAAGATGTCGCTTGAATGGCAGCATATGTTGCTCCAAAACCTTTATGTACCTTTCAGCATTAATGGCCATGCCATGAGTACTAACACACCCCCATATCCTCAGATATGCTGGGTTTTGAACTTTGTGCTGATATCAATCCGGATAGTCCTTTTCCTCCTTGGCCCAGAGGACAGTACGTCCATGATTTCCAAAAACAATTTGAACTGTGGACTCGTCAGATCGTAGGACACTTTTCCATTTTGTGTCAGTAAATCTCAGATGAGCTCAGGCCCACCGGAGTTTCAGGGAGTTGTTGATATATGGTTTTTGCTTTGCATAGTAAAGTTTTAACTTGCAATCGTAGATGGAGCGATGAACTGTGGTAACCGACCATGGTTTTCTTAAGTGTTCCTGAGTCCATGTGGTAATAGATAGATTACTTGTAGAGATTTCTCCATTATCTCTGAATGAGAATTATGGAATGTAGATGATGAAATCCTTAAATTCCTTGTAATTGCACAATGAGAAGCGTTGTTCTTAAACTGCTGGATTTTTTCTCATGCAGTTGCTTACAAAGTGGTGAACCTCACCCCGTCCTTGCTTGTGAATGACTGAGCCTTTCAGGGATGCTCCCTTTATACCCAGTCATGACACTCATCTATGGAATGTTCCAAACTGTTTTCTGAGCATTCCTCAACTTTTGTTCCCCGTCCTAACTTTTTTTGGAACATGTTGCGGTCATCAAATTCAAAATATTTGGAAAAAAACAATAAAGTTTCCATTTGAACATTAAATAGTTTGTAGTGTATTCAAATGAATATGGATGAAAAAAGGATTTGCAAATTATTATGTCCTGTTTTTATTTATTTACAGTGTCACAACTTAATTACAATTGGTTTTTAATTATTGGCATGATTGTGACCATGACATGCTTTTTTGTTCTCAATTCCAAATGATTTTGTTGCAGAAGTTTAGAGGTTTGTGTTGGTGCTGTTTGCATATTGTAAGTCGGCTGTTTGTGAAACTGGCACAGTAGCAGCCCATCTTTGTTTATGTATCTCTTCATTTATCACCTTAAAATAGCCGCACCACATTTTTGCAGAAAAGCCTGTATTTTAGCTGTTGCTTCCGGGTTTAAACAGATCTGTGTTAATTCTACAACTATATCAGACGTTATCAGATTTTCAAATCTGCACATCTTTTTATATCCTTTTCAGCAAAGTCAGTGCAACGCAGGATAAATAAGAGTGAAGAGCTATGACACTCATTGACTTTTTTCACCCCTGTGTAAATAATGATCATTAAACATGTGAAACATTTGTGTGTATATTGTTATGCAAGCGTATGTACACTTTTGATCCATTTGATCCATAAATTGCTTAATCTGATAACTGTTCATGATCAGTCATTTTTTCCAAAAATTGGCCAATATTCCACTAATTCTGTACACAAAGACCCTCTATACATTATATTACATTACAGTATATTGACCTATTTGTTAAACAGCAAACATTACACAAGATGGACCCATTCTTATTTTTTCTACTTGTGTAATTAACAAAATGCACTGAACAGCAATCTTACACAGATGTGTATTTGACTTTATTCAGTTTTGCCATTTTGAACAATATCCATGTTCATATTATAAAACTTCCATTTTAAAAGAAGCTGTAACAGGCCAAATCCATTGTCACGCTTTGCTTATCTAATTAGACTGTGTTCTTTCTTAGCTTGCTTACATTTAAATTAGGCCTAGAACCCTTATAGTTTTGTGGAATATATTTGGCATTCATTTGCCCTACAGCAAGCAAAGCATACGGCTGAGTAGTCTTCCCCTGTGTATACCTTCAGTTCTAGACAATTTCTCCACTTGCAGTGCATTGAGAATAGCATTTATTTGTGACTATATGCACAACCAGTGTGATTAAGCTCTGATTGTTATTATGTCAAATTTACAATATGTGGAAAAACTAGCATGAATAATATAGCACTAACTACACTGCTCACAAAATGAAGGCTACCTTGAATTATGGGGCTTTTAATTTTGAAATATCCCCTAATTTTTGGGATCAGTATATAAGACAAATTATTAGAAAATGCAATGCACCCTGAGACATTCATCGCTTAATTCATAAGCCACTGAGCAGTTACATGACTCTCATCACAACGTCTCCGCTCAGTGACTCAATTAATAGTTCAAATTAATTATCTAGAAATTACAACATTTTATATTTTCGTTAAAATTCATCTTTCAAAGGAATTAGTCTGCCAGCTTTGATGAGTCCCCACTTAGGTATCTGGTCTTACCACAAAATGAAAAATTGTAAAAAATATTTTATTTCATTTTAATTAATTTAGGGACTAACAATCACAGAGCTCAGTAGTGAACTACGTTTGTTCCAGACCTTTTTTGGTTTGCAATTAAAAAATTACATTACCCTGCCTCCATTTCACATAGGCTTGATAAAGTGCAATAATTTTTGTGGAATCTGTAGTAATGTTCAACAAATGTAAACATGACATACTAGTACATTTTATTGTATGTTCATGGTTTAGTGCAGCAGGCAGTCTTTTGCTGTATAGTGTGGGAGTCAAGGGACTGAGATTCAACTGCTTTCTTGTGGTTTTTCTCTTTATGGTGTTAGTTATGCAGTTTGATATAACTAGTAATGGACACATTGCTATGATTTATTCATTATTTTTATTTTACAATTCCTAATGTTGATGAACAGTAATTTTAGAGAATTGAAATGTGCAACCTTTAAACCCCTTTAAAAAGGTGAACAGCGTGTTTAGTCACAAAATATAAAGACACAAGTGATCTCTAGTTTCCTCATGTCCACAGAAAGGACAACCTTGCCCAGCAGTGGAGTCAATGTCTTTCACGTTTCTGGTTGTACAAGGGCAGGGAACAACACCAGAGTCCTTCAGTCCTTATGATGGCTATACTACTCTCCTGTTTCTTCGGTAAGAACATGATCAGAAATCTATATACAGCAGTGGTTCTTTGTGTGCCAAGTTTCATAGTCTTAGTCTATAAGTACTTTGCTCTATTCTACTCCAATTAGAGTAGATATGGAAGTGGATATGTAAATGATATGGGTGTGGTCTGCTTAGACACTGGGTCCAGCCACAAGAGGGCAAAGAGGTGCTTCCCTTTTGCATATATAAAAAGGATCTCAGAGGCTACACTTAGGTACTGCACCTCTTGGTGGGAGATTGCTGGCTGCAAGACGTTTGTCCACAATGCACTCAAAGACATTTTGGACATTTAGGCAGAGTGCATCATTGGACTGAGATAAGTAGGATGGTCAATTTTATAAAATGCCTGCCAACTAGGCTGTTCTAACCTAGGAAGTATGTTTCCTTATACACCATCCAGACACAGGTGGCACTACACAACTGCCTCTGCCCAGACAATATCCAGGCAGAAGCAAATCTGTTGCCATGGCACCCATTATGTGACAGCCAGCCAGCTTCAGATGGAACCATATTATCATTAGTGACGAAACCCGCTTGCGATTTGACGATGGTCAGGTTTAGATATATAGTCCTCGAGGTGAGCTCTTCAATCCTGCCTTCCGATCCTGATCTCCAGAAGAGCAACAACAAAAATATCCGTCAAAGTGAGATCTAACACCAGATTTTACTCTGGAGACCAATAAGAACATATATTTTTTGGCCTTATAATTGTCTGGAATATTCTGTTTTGGAGTATGTTTGCGATTTTTCACTGCTGTAAAGTTACTGACATGACACTGATTACCATTGTCTCACTATTTGATTTGTTAGGGAATTATTGGTACAAAGATGCAATATTCCTAATATTTGCAGCATTTCAAATGGTATTTTCTATATTGTGATGTGGAGTAGACGAAAAGCTAGAATGATGGGGACAGGCATAAAAAGTACATTTTTTACTATTCCTTACGACAATGAATGAAATTAATGAAAATCAAGATTGGTGCCCAGTAGGTAAAATTGTGCTTCACTAAGCTTAGTCAGGTCTCCAAAAACTCCACACTGCAGGTCACATCCCAGTCCTCAGCACTGAATAGATCTGTATAAAAGTGCACACAAAGCTTCCTCATTTCTGCAGGTTTTGCAGTCACAGTTACATCAAGGTGATAAAAACAGGATATTTTTAAGTCACAATATTTGCCAAATAAAAGGAGGACAATTCACTTGCGACATCTATTTCTTCGACATTGGCAACTCAAGCTTAGAACAGGCGTCTGCTTAACCCTCTCCTCAAGAAAAGTGCTTAGTCATCTGTGTTCTTTTTAATTCATTTTTAGCCTCAATATGGTCTTTAATAATTATCACATCTTCAAGCACCTATACTTCCTTCTGAAGATTCTCAGTACTATTTTTCCCAAATGCAAATGCATGTGCTGTGTAAGACAGAAATCACAAAATCACCACGAACAATCTAACCTTGCAGGATTCATTCAGGATTTTGAGAAGTTTGGCTATTCCTACTCTGACAGGAACCAGCATTGCCTGTCCGGCAGTATAATGTGACTTTCAGGCAGTCTACCTCAGTAATCCAGTCACCATGAGTTAAAGAACAAAAGGAAAAAAACATAATAGAAGAGGATACCCCATATCTCAAAATGATTTTCAGAAGAACTGCTGGACAACTGATCCTGTCCATGCCCCATCACTGTCGGTGTGTTCTTGGGTGACCATACACCCTACTGACCAGTTAATGTGTGGCACTCTCATCCAGTTCGACATACATATAACCACATGGGCAAGGGATTACTCTAGCAAATCTTTATCACTCTAATATAGAGTTACATTCACAAATTCCACTTGAAACTCTACTGGGTAAAGAAAAGATGCATCATCTTCATCATGTTCAGCAGTGGCTTCAACTTTTCTTGGCTCAGAGTCATCAAGTTAGACCATCAAATAGCTGACACATTTTTCTGGAAAAATGGACACCATGTGCTCTAGATCAAAGATGAATAGGACCATAAAGGATACTATCAGCAACAAGTCCAAAAGCCAGGGTCTGTCATGGTATGGGCAAAGGTCATTTACACTTCCGAGTTGCCAGCATTAACACAGAAAAATAAAGTACACTGAGATTTTAGAGCTGCATTTTCTGCCTTTAAGATGTTTTTTTTTTTTCCAGGGACGTCTATGTATTTTTCAATGGGTCAATGTGAAATGCTGCAAACATTACAAAGTCAAGGTGTATGGCTACTGAACTGCTGCTCTGCCTGCAGTACTGACCTGTCTCCAATAGAGAACGTGTACAATTTTGAAACGAAAAGTGCAAACAAAATAACACCTACAACAGTAAATCTCTTGGTATCCCCTATACCAAAAAAAAATCATTTAAGTGTGAAAAGAAACAGTAACATTAAAGTGGCACATACTTTATTGTCCCAACTTTTTTCACAATGTGTTGAAAGAATGAAATGCATTAATAGATGAACAAATGAAGTTGGCCAGTCAAAAATCTCCTAATGTCTGCAATGAAATAAAAGTCAAAAGGAATGTAAGAACAATTTTGTGTTTTTTATATGCATTTTCAATATTGTCCCAACTTTTTCTGATTTGAGATTGTACTTAATTTCAAAACGTTTTTGACGGTGTCAAGGTCAAAACTCTGTATGAGCCAAACAAGTTCTTAGCATTAGCTCCCATAGCATTATCCCTATTTCACCAAACTTTACAGTTGGCACAATCCAGTCAGTCAGGTAATGTTGTCCCGACATATGGCAAACCCAGACTCGTCCATCAGACTGCCAGATAGAGGAAATACTGCACTTCACTGAACACCTTGTAACTGCTACTAGTTTCAAGGTGCTAAATTTACCTACAGAAAGGTTTAAAAGGTGTTACTGAACTGTCTATTCTGGAAATCTGTGTCTCTTATGTGTGTCTACACACATATTTATGCTTTTATGAATGTATGCATTTCTCTAAGGTCAGGAAATCCGAAAAGTTGGGTTGACAACTTCTTGATTTTGTTCAAGTGCAGTCCGCGTCATATCACACTGGATAAGTTCTTCAAACGTTGACTGGAATTTAGTAAGAACTTTTTTTTCAGTATTATGCTTCGCATGCTTAGTATCTACACATTGTGTTGTAGCACGTCCCGTCTTGTAACATAGGGCATTTTCGTTTAATCGGACCAGCCAGTTATTAGGACCAAAACCATCACGTTACATATATATATATATGTAATATATACATATATATATTTACATTACATCATTACAGTAGCATAAAAATACTATGTGACTGTTCTAATGTCAAAGTCCATTTTGGTCAATGAGGTGACAGCAGTCATTAAAAGGCTCATACCTGTGTTTCAAGCTAATATATGTTTCAAACAAACCAATATATATGTTTCAAAGCTCAATAACGTGAGTAACTAAGGCTGTGACACAACTACTGTCATTAATTCTGGACTTAATTCTCCACTGTAACCTCAAAGCCAAACTAGCGTAGCACTTGAGGGAAGAAGAAGCTTACGAGCGACTTCAGTTCGATCACGCCAAACCATGAAAATCTGAACGCAGTGATTCCACTTTATACTTACACTTTATACTATACTATAAGAAAAATTGAAATAAAAAAGTGGGACAGAAAGAACTAAAGCAAAAACACACCCACCAGCCACCACTCACTCACGTTATACCCTCACATCACGCATGCGCAATTTGCGAACGGTGAGAAGGAGCGAGAGAGAGAGAGAGAGAGAGAGAGAGAGAGAGAGAATAAGGCTGGTCAGCAGGAGCGGTGACGGCGGCAGTGTCAGTGTGTCTTTGGTAGCTTCTTGCCATATCTCACACTGTCAGCGTACACAACGCGCTCATTCACACCTAGCGGCTCGGATCTCCGTCCCTAAGATCCAAGGTGCATCTCTAGAAGCGACCGTCCTCTTTCGCGCTTTCGCGTATTCTTACGCGGAAAAATGGCGAGCTTCGGTCCTCAGTCCTGGAGTCTTCTCTGGTTGTTCTCGGTTCAAACGGTGCTGATTCTGATCGTGTCCTCTTCAGGATCGGCGACGCACATCTTCCCGCAGAACTACACGTAAGTAGCGACAGTACCCTGTGAGCTGGTCTGAAGACACAGTAAGCAGGGCTTTGTGGATGTGCGTGTTAGAGTTGTAGGTAGCCTGGCGTTTATACAGTTTCTATAGCTGTCGGCGTTCCACGATGTGCTGTAGCGATGAGCAGCTGTTCTCTATCCAGATCCACACACAGGTGGCCGCCGTTACTAAAGAGCTTGCCCCTTCATTTATTAATCAGGAGCGGCGCGTTTGTGCGGACATGTTATCTAGCTCTTCTGTTGATGAACGCCTTATCAGTGAGTGTTTGCTACTTATGAAATATAAAAGGAGATGCTCTCCCAGGGTATTTGAATAAAGGTACTGATGTGTTTATCTCTATGGAGACAACTGTTTTTGTTAGTAAGTAAGTAAGTTAGAGAAGATTTATGATGGAAGGTCATCCATGAAGGACCATATGAATGGCAAGTCTATATATGGTTAAGAGCTCCAGTTTAAAGCTACTTTCTCAGTGTGTGATACAGGTTCATTTTCTGTACAATGCAATATGTTTAGAGAGGAGTGATGTCATACATGGAGCATTATGAATCCAACTGTATTTGGAGGTTAAGTCAACACTAGTGTCCCCATATGAGCTTCCATATGACGTGAGTACCTAGCTATACTATGTATATGTATATATGCTTTCTCTTTATGGGTCAAGCAATGCAATGTAAAGGTGCCCTGAAATGTGAAATGATGTACATTTGCTTTTAATAAGAGGAGCTTAATGGTACATCACAAGTGAAGTTACCACTCTAGTTACTTACTAGTGTGTTTGTAATATGTATGATATTTCTGTACATGGCAATATCTTTAGTGTTGAATGAAGTCACTAAAGTGCGAATGATTCAGAGTAGCATAATTGTGTTATATCGAACTCTGTTCATTGCTACAGGAAATAACCAATCTAGCCGACACATTTCAACTCCTTGGGGTATAACTGATGCTCTTTTGCCATTGAATACTGGAGAAACAGGTTGAGAAAGGTCACTCTTAAGGGGGGCACCTGGGTGACAGGATGTATAACTCCAGCTTATTAGGCTACTTATGATTTTGACTGGCAATGTCTTTTGTAGTGAATGATATCATATTCTGAGTACATTGTGTCCTGGTTAAGTCAACAGTGTATTTTCTGTGTGTGCGTGGGTCATTTTGGAATGATTTTGAGTACTCTTTTTGGTACAAACGTATGTGTTCTAGGTTAGTATGCTGATGTTAACTTTCTTTTGGAGTATGACTTTTCTGGATGTGGCAATTACCTCATTGACGGATGATTTCTTATGTCCTACACTCTTGGGCGAAACTGAAAATAGGTGTAACGTTAGGTAAGGATCTTTTTAAATAGCTGGTTCTTAAACATTATTTAAATACCAAAGCAGTGCCATGCTTTGGTGTTGCCAGGAAAACAAGGACCTACCCACATTGAACTATACTGCTCACAAAAATTAGAGGATACTTAAAAAAGGAAAAATCCTGTAATAAAAAATCCCCTAATTTTTGTGAGCAGTACATTATCGGTTTATTCATTTGTCTAGTAGGACAAATGTGAGTGATCAGAGTCTGGTTGCTAAAACACCTGGGGATTCCATGCTAGTATTTGCAGTATAACTAATAGAATGTGTTTAGTTTGATGGTTCAGTTATGTTATTTAGTATTTAGTATGTTTTTTTTCTTTTAGTTGTCTCTTCCAGCAAAGTTAAAGTAGATATTTTCCAATCGTAAAACTTAGGTTTTAAGGTAAAAGCATTTTCACTCGGTGGTATCTTCAGCAGTACATCATTCTTAACCTCAGGATATAATCACAGAGAAACATGGATAGTTAATCTTTTAACAGTCTACAGGCAGAACCTGTAATTATTATCACAGTAAAGGAATGGACAAATGAGGAAAAATGGCTGTGTCTTTTAAATGTGCATTAAACAGGCTGGATAAGTACAGTGACACTGATGCATACTTAAACTTTTGTGAGCAAGTTTGTGTTCCAACCAGAAATTGGAAAAATACATTATACCATCCTTGGATCAGTTCCAGACTTGAAGATCTAAAGAAAAAGCATATAAAAGCGGTTCACTGTTCACTATAAGAGCAGATAAACAAAGCTAATCCAGTAAGCTGAATGGTATGTTGAATAATGACCCAATATCTGGGTAGAAAAGCCTGAGAGACATTCTGAATTACAAAAACGTTCTCCCAAAACAACAGGTGATCATCAACTGGTTAATGATGATGGGACAGTTTCTTGCTGCCACTGGACTATGGACATGACCCAGACCATACGATTGCTCGGCAACCAGAGGTATGCATTCCATTATCTGCTGAACATCGTAGAAACCATCAAAGGTGGGCTGATCATCTTTGGACTCAAGATGAGTGGACAACTGGTCTCTTCTCTGATAAGTAACGGTTTAGTTTGCAGCCTGACAGTCATCGTGTCCTGACCTGTTGCGACCGAGGAACATAGGAGAATCCATGTTTCATGTGAGAAAGGGACTCGTGGTGGTGGAATCATGCTTTGGGCTGGCATCAGCATTGGTGGTGGCACCGAGCTCAACATCCTCTGAAATGGATCACTGACTGCTCTGAGACACCGATTTGAGGTCCTGCATCCTACAGTGATAATCTTTGCTGGAGCAGTTGGAAACAACTTTCACCTTTCATCTGGAAAACCGTCCAGTACCTCCCACAACACTTCTTAAGCTGGAAGTTGCCCTGGAGCAAGAGTGGCAGAGGATCCCACAAGAACTGCTGGACCATCTGTTTATATACATGCCCCATCACTGTCAGTGTGTTTTGGCAGTCTTGGGTGAACATACACTCTTCTGAACAGTCAATGTGAGGCAGAGTTTGATAGACTTCTGTTAACCCCCATGAATGTCACTTTCCACTCAATCACGATAATAGAGTTTGCATTTCATTTGTGTAACCGAACAACTTTCTTTGACTTTTCATTTGCTTTTCTGATGATCTTGTTTAATGAAATAAAATAAAATACTTCAATTTAAAATATCACCTAATTTTTGTCAGCAGTGAATTTTGACCTTTTGGTTCAGCACATCACTCAGTCTGCAAAAAAAACAAAACAAATATCTGGAGTGAAACTTCCCTCTTGGAACTGTACACCTCCAGAATCATGAAGCAGGGCAGGAGCAATCTCTGCCGATACCTCTCACTCCAATTACGTGTAGACGCTTCGGCTAAGTCAAACCTAAAACATGAAGACTTCATTTTTCCAACAGGCTATCGCAGTAATGGACAGTACAAGTACATACATGTTTCTTTAAATTGCACATATTGTTTCATTATTATCTTTTTTTATTATTATCTTTTTATATTATCGTTTTATTATTATCACATTAATTAATTGATTCTCAATTGAATTATCTGCCTCACAGTTCTTTCCTTGCATCTAAAAGACTTGGTGAGTAAAGTCTGATTCTGCTTAAGATACAGTATTGGACCTGCTGCTGAGTCTTTTGAAGGTTGATTTACATTGAATGTAGCTAGGGTATTTCAAAATATATTTGGAAATTGCTGTATTTGCATTCATGCTATTTGTTGTTCTTAAGGCACTTGAGGAATCACTGTTGTTGTATTTTTTTAAGTTACTTCCATAATGTTGGAATATGTGTGTATATTGATTTGGGTACAATTTGCCCTTCACTTTAATATACCTAATGTTCATTTGAGCCTTGCGTAATTCTCCCATCCAGGCAACTTGATCACCTGTGCCCTTTGAATTGCAGGATAGGTGCTCCCCTCTTAGTAATTCAAGTTAATTTTTTCAGTCAGTGCAGATCTGGAATGACAAAATTTGTAATGCTTAAATCTATCCACATAAAATGCTGTAAACATATATTACATCTATTATATTATATAACTGTTTTTCTCTGCATTTTGTAGTTCTATAATTATAGACTGGAGTCCATCAGTTCCTCTATATACTTTGTTTGTCCCAGACAGGACCCACATAGATCAGGTACTTTTTGGATGGGGGATCATTCTCGGCACTGCACTGCCACTGATGTTGTTGAGCTGGTATGAATGGTTCAGTGCTGCTGGAGTTTTAAAACATTGCTTACTCACTGTCCACCTTTTTAAGAGACATATTGCTTCATGTGTTAGATGTAAAATGACAGCGGCTCATCTGTTGCTGCAGTTTGTTAGTGAGCCTCTAATTGTTCGTCAGTGTTTACATGATGCTGTATACAGGATGCTGGAGGCTGGACATTTTTGACTGGTGTAGTATGTGAGTGACTGGTATAGTAGTGAGTTTTTTTAGTCCAGCATTGACACTGAGGTGTTTGTTCCCACAAGTTGTGAATGCCACAGTTATGATTTTTTTCGTAGACTGGGATTTTTAGACTGGAATTACCATATTCTTTGATACATCTGCAAATTTAGTGCCTGAAATTACTACCACCTTAAACATGCAAGGTGATTATGTGATTATGTGGAGATATGTGGGCTCCAGTCATTTTTGATTTTTCGACTAAATCATTAATGCATTTACAATCCCAATTCCAATGAATTTGGGACGTTGTGTAAAACATAAATAGAATAGAATAAATAGAAACAGATACAATGATTTACAAATCCTTTTCAACCCACATTTAATTAAATACAATACAAGATATTTAACATTCAACATGCAGCACGATCCAGAATAGTTGAGACACGGTGAAAAAAAGACTAGGAAAATTGAGGAATGCCTCGAAAAACACCTGTTTGGAACATTCCATAGATGAGTGTCATGATTACTATTGATACATGATTGTATTACTAATTTTAATTTTATTAATAATTTGTTATTTATTTTGAACTAATTTTGCTATAATTTAATATACATTTAGTATTTACTTAATTAACATTTAGGTCGCCCATGGAGGATGGGTCCCCTGTTGAGTCTTGGTCCTCCCAAGGTTTCTTCCTTCCATTTTAGCGAGTTTTTCCTTTCCACTGTCGCCCTAGGCTTGCTCAACTTAGGATTTGCTTATTAAGATAATGTATTACTGTAAAGCTGCTTTGAGACAATGCTACGTTGTAAAAAGCGCTCTATAAATAAAATTGAATAAAATTGAATTGATTGGGTATAAAGGGAGCATCCCTGAAAGGCTCAGTCATTCACAAGCAAGGATGGGCCAGAATCACCACTTTGTGGACAACTACATGAGCAAAAAGTCCAACAGTTTTTGAACAACATCTCTCATCGTGCAATTGCAAGGATTTTAGGGGGGCAATTGATTATAGGTTGAAAAGGATGTGCAAATCATTGTATTCTGCTTTTATTTATGTTATACACAACGTCCCAACTTCATTGGAATTGGGGTTATACTGCTCCATTCTGTATTAAGAAACTTTACAGACACAAGAGACAGCAATAAAGTCAGTTTCATACAGAGAGCAGGGCTAATTCTTAATATGACTTACACTGAATCTTCTTCTTTCAGCTACTCATGTTAGTGGTCACCACAGTGGATCTGATCTGCAGATTAGAATTGGCTTAGGTTCCAATGCAGACAATCAAAGAACTGCTAGAGTCTAGAACGGGAATCGATCTGTGGGCTGTGAGCTGACAGCGCTAACCAGTTACACCTCTGTACCTCCTGACTTACATGTAGAAGTAGAATTAATATATTATTATAAGGTTAATGGTCTTCATTATTAATAAAGCCTATAAATTCTAGTCCCTCAATCTTTCAAAGCACTTTGCATGGGCTGAGATCAGTCACAGTGCTCTTTATGGTGCTGAAAACCAACCAATATAGTAGTGTCAGATAGGAGTAAAGTGAACACATAAGTACTGAACTGAATGAGGCATGCAGCCATTATGTCCGGTCTGGGAATGTCCTGGGCCCACTGTTTCCATTTTCATCATTAGCTCATCGGTCAGTACCAGTACTGACTCTACTGACGCTGTTCTGCATAGGAGTTAGCTTAGTTATTAAAGTGTTGACACATTATATTGACATAATATTTATAAGTTAACTTTACTCCTAAAAAATCTTGAGTACAGTCCAGTACAAGTGCTCTTATTTAGGCCAATACAGGACCTGATATTAATAATTAGTATTGGATTGGTGCCTGGTCACCAGGAAACCGAATTAGTTGCTCCTTAACAGTAATGTGCAACTACATTGAAGACCATTTAAGCTTGCATCATAAGGTTAATTTTTTTTTAGGCCTGGCAGGTTATTAGCTTGAACCACTGTGTACCCAATTGGAATACTTCCAGTCCAAATCTGAACCTTGATACTCCACAGCACATCTGTCAGTCCATGTGCTGTATGGTTTAGTCGAGCATGACAAGCTTTGAAATTCCCCCCTGCCTCCAAGCTGCCATGCTGTTTCCACTAAAATAGAGATGATGAAACCAAACGTGTGGAGTTTTAGACAGCCTCTCCCTCCAGACTGTCAGTTATGCATCAGTGATTCCAGTTTATATTGGCATTCTTGAAATAATGTTGTTACCCGCAAATCATTACTCTCAAATGTGTGCCATTTAATGACCATCTGAACAATGTCTGTTTGCATTAAGGACACATAATTATAACATTAGAATAATTAATATTTATAACAAATAATGATAGGGAAAACAATCTGTCTTTTAACAGGTTTAGAGTGTGTATTCTCAATGTCATAACCATCAGGTCATAATTTGATGTTTGGTATAACACATGTTTTTTTATTTCATTTTTTAATTTAAGTTAATATTTTTCTTATTTTACTGAATATGAATTTACTTTGCGTTAACTATTTGCGTAAGTAGGAACTACATTATGGTCTGTGTTGCGCACAGTCACTTTTAAGACATGGACTCAAGCAGCAGATACACGAATTAAAATGCCATTCTAATGTTCTGTCAAGGGGAATTTCGATCAGTGTATTTTTTCACAGAACACAATCTGCAAATTCATCATCTATTTGTCATCTGCAAATAGTACATTCTTGTATTTGAAAATGGTTCAAACAATAAGTATGTGCATGCTTATTTGCAAGTATAAACACAGAAATGCTGTTCTTTCTGCCATTGTGCATACTAAAAAGAACAAACAATAAAAAATATAACTATAAGACAAGAGAGGCAAGCAAATTCATGGATGTGAAAAACCCACAAAGGCTGGTCATACATTTTAGTGGTTGTAACAAAGATGGAAATGTGACTTTAGTGACAAAAAAGAACTGATATAACATACTCTGTTATCTCTACAATCTATGATATATGAGATTTCAGTTAATAAGTTGAAAATGTCAGAAGTGGTCAGACAGCTTTTTTCATATTTTGCAGAAGTAATTACTTGATTAAGGAAACACAGAAAATAACTAATCACTGTGAGTAAAATACTTTATATTTTTTAAATATTTTATTTACATAATTTGAACGAGAAGTACAAAGTTTAGTGCAATCTGAGTTTCATCCTGGTTCTGTCTGTGCCATGTAAATGCAGTTTAACAAAGTATAGTGCATCATATAGGAAGTAGGAAGCTTTTTTAGATTTCTTTTGTTTATGGGTTTCTTGTTTTTATTTTTTATTAAAAAAAATGTATCAGTGGCACAACCACTCTCTCTCTCTCTCTCTCTCTTTCTATATATATATATATATATATATATATATATATATATATATATATATATAAAGA